>SNQJ01S0039153.1:52988-69952 GCA_010110895.2 Picea sitchensis
CGACTAAACATTCCACTTGGGAAGATGAGTCTTTTATACAAAAGCATCCATATTTACTCAAGCGTTGCGGACAACACTTGTCTCAAGGGGAGGGGCATGTTAATCCCTAAAGAGTGGCTCATTACCCCTTAATTGGGGCATATTACATTAGTAATGTTATTTTATTTATGTCGGCTTTATTCCATTAGTTGTAATTATACCTCCTAGTCTCCTATATATACCAAGGAGACATTTTCATTTTGAATCATCTTGTAATTGTACATTTATGTGGGCATAAGGAGGTTNCCCCCTCGAAGAGGCTTATTATCTAAATTTCTCTCTTTTTCAAGGCGTTGAGTACTTATTCTGAGGTTTTTCTATGCTATATCGATATTTGGTTCTTAAAAAAGTTGTGTTGAGTATTCCATAAGAAAGCACATTCAGACAATGGGTAAATTGTTGCCTCAAGGTTACGGAAATTCCGATGTAATTATGAAAAATGCAGAGTGATATATACAATTGATCACAGGGTTTACCATAAGATAAATCTTAGTTACAAGATGGCATCGATAAGTACAAGACATCACAGACTATACCTTTGAGTCGTTGCCCAAGGATATTAACTGTGCAGTATGAAAAGGGGTAAAATCGAAGCCAAAAATAATAATAATTCTCAACATTACACAAGTCAAGAAAACGTTGCTATTACATCGTGAAGACACCAAGAGAAGTCGCTGGGAAAAGTGATAATGCAGTGGGTTGTTGGAAGTGCTAATCATAGTCAAAAGTAATGATTATCCACCATTACATAGGAAGAAAATAAAACTCTATCATATACAGTGAAAATGCCAAGAAAATTTGCAGGGTAAAATCGCCATTAAAAGTGATAAAAACGCAGAGTGTAATCGTCAGGGAGTGCATTAAACGCAGAGCTAAATTATCCAGGAATATAATAAAAAAACACAGAGTCAAATTTTTGTGGATGACTGTGTTGTATTGCATAGAATAATTGCCATCAATAAAATAAATGGAGAGTTAAGTTGAGTACATTGAAAACCATTAAATGGGTTGTTGATCATGCTGTCATGAGAAGACTGAAAGCTTTGCCAAAATAAAATGTAGATAAATATACTCAACTGATAACGCAGGTAAAGAAAAAATAATAACTGGTAGCGTTATCAAAATGGAATCGAATTGTAATCATAATGGTAAGTTCGCAGTCAAAGCTTGGCAAGGTCATAGTACAATAAGAGGGTAAATCGTCGACTGTAAAAAGGGTAAAACACAGAGTTAAAAAATTAGGGGACGCAGAGTTAAAAACGCAGAGGGTATTCAACAATTTGTGGATAGGAATGATAACAATGGTAGAATTACTCAACACAAGAAGCTGTAATGACCATCAATCAACCAAGACCAATCAATAGGGGTAGATGACTGGGAAAACACATCCTTCTCTCATCATCCACGCATAGAAAAGAAGGGCATTAGGATCTATAGGTCTATTAACACCAAAGTGACGACCGTCGATCCGGCTCCTGGCCGACTCCTCAAGCGTGGACTGATGATCTAGGGATGAGGACAAAGTAAAGCACAGCTCTTCACAATAAATCAATAAAACTAATAGGACAGTCACCTCATTTAGGGATCGAATGCCAGGGGAATCAAGTCAAGCAGGGAGCTTAAATCTATGGGGAAATTAAGTTCTTGATTACATTGCTAAGTCAAACACTTTCTTACACAATTAAAAGTACAGAAATGAAAGCACCATATCAATAGTAATCTACTATGCAAAACCAAAGCTTGCATACCATATCCCAAGGTGACCGCTTCGAGTCGATGTCCCGCGCACTCCATGCACCTCCCCCTTTTCGACTACTGTGACTTCACTGGTACCTTCCAGCCAATGCTAGGGGTACTCTTCTCCCTCTTTAGCCCCTCGGGCCGCAAAAAGACCACGCACAATAAACTAGAGAACAACTATCTCCCAGCTCGCCTCACAAGGCCGAGTTAACACTCCTTACTGAGCTGGGTATCCCAACTCCCACAAGATAAGTTAGTCAAGTCTAAAATTCTACAGCCTAACATTACACATCAAAGAAGAGATCCAACCTTGTCCGCCTCCCTCCTTTATATAGAGTTTCTAAGTCATTTCTTTCCCAATTTCCCATTTAATTTAATGTTCAATAATTTAATTCAGAAAAATCCTCCCCATACATGTGTCACCCATCCCCTTCGTTGGACCAAAAATTAATTTCATTAATTATTTAATTACTCCTATTTCCCTTACCCACCTAAAAACATTCCTCGAATCTCTCCTAGGTGTCCCCATATTCCCTTACACATTTTAATGACTTGCCCCCTTACTAATTTACTAGTTGAGTTCAATTTAGAAAGTTCTTAAAGGCAAAATTCCTTGCTAAGTTAGTCATTCTTCTTTTTCCTTATGTTTCCCTTTCTTTTTATGTTTCCCCCTTTTTCCTTTAGTTTCCTAATTCTTTTAAATTTCCCTCTTTCCCTTTTTATCTAAAACTCAAATTAGCAAGTGTAGGAAATTACCTTTTTCCCCTATTTCCTTTTAATTAATAAATTTTTAATTAACATATGTAGAAAAACAATCAATTCCATTTTAAAATTTTAAATCCCTCAATAATTTGATTTTAATTATTTAATAGAGTTTCTTACCCCCTTTTCGTCATATGTTTATTGATTATTATTATTTTACCACCAATATTACTTTAGACCTAGATTTTAATTTTCGACGTTGGGTGACATTTTATTAGGGAAAATTGTTTTTAAATCTTTCTTATCACATTATTCGTTCTAAGACCATCTAGGTTTATTCACTTATTAGTTAACAACACGAC
Source organism: Picea sitchensis (assembly GCA_010110895.2). Classification (NCBI taxonomy): domain Eukaryota; kingdom Viridiplantae; phylum Streptophyta; class Pinopsida; order Pinales; family Pinaceae; genus Picea; species Picea sitchensis. The sequence goes on from SNQJ01S0039153.1 coordinate 55,832, forward strand.
GTGCCCTTCAAGACACACTAGGTGCTCCAAGGGTGCCACTCGCCTCACTATGTTTCCCTCGCGTGACGTGCCCTTCAGGATGCACTACATGCTCCAAGGGTGACACTCGCCTCTTGACTGACTTGATAGACATCAAAAACCCCTAGAGTCAATACTTCGTCAGGTGATCTTGTGGGAGACTAAGGGCCTCTAAGGAATAAGGCCCCTACCTTATTGTGCACCCCTTAGAATCATCATGAGAGACTGTCGCAGTCTACCCTCATGACATCGTGGGTCTTCTCAAACTAGGTAATCGTTAACCTACAGTTCGAGCCATGACGAGAGTGCTAGTAGGTTGTGGTAGGGTTGATGTCCACACCTCTCCCTCAACATCTCCGGTAGTCATGCATGACCCCTCTACTCCATATGCGAGTCTGGTCGGCAAGCTATTATCAGCCTGCATCATCAACGAATCATGTTAGAAATAATATCCATAATCATAACATCTAATCAGATGCAAAAATGTCATATATAAAACAATCAAACCCCAATAGTCCACTCCCTGACTCGATCCAGAGTCCAAGGGTTTCATCGATGCCTCTGCATCCTCGAGGTCCAAAATCCCGCACACTCAAGATAACTGAGTCAATAGAACCTATCTATATCAATACATCAAAATAACATGTCATCATATCCATAATGCCTCATAATGATGATCAAATTTCCAATAGTATAATAATCCGGATCACTTGCAAGCAAGTGTCCTCAAAGAATAAGTTCGTTCATTGCGCGTAAGAGCGGGATGTTACATTATGCCTCCTATCCCTATTCAGTAGGAATTTTGGTTCCATGTCGACTATAAGACAATTTTTTCTATGTTAGGGACCTTAAACTCTTCATGCTCCCAAGTTTCAACTAGACAAATAATATCAATATCACTCAGTATCGAACTTATCATAGAACCTTTACTACATGGAAAGTCACAATAGTTCAAAAAATGGATCTCGAGTGTTCTGAATTCCTATTTATTATTATCCTTATGGTCTCTATCCTTAACAATATCTTTTCAATTTCTAATTATTTCCCATTTTCCTTCTTTCCCATCCACTTCTTTTACCTTTTGAACTTCCTTCCTCAATTCAACTTGGTCTTCGGGAATGAAGTCTTCATTTATAAATATTCTTGACCCTTTTAAGCTCAGAGATTTATTGAGTATGCTATATTTATGGTCATGACAACTTACTTTGACATGGATCAACCTATCTTTTTTATCAATTATTTTTCCTAGTCTCTTTGCTTCTATGAGGTAAGTTGTTTCAATTTGTGATTTACTTTTTAATTATTCTTCTACTATTGCTAACGTATCCTCCTCGTGTTGTTATTTTATACCAAAAATTATGAGGTTCAATGATCTTTTATTACACTAATGGCATAGTTTGATTATCTTATTCATTTCCTCTTTCATGTTTTTGATATCCAAATTGTTTTCTAGACTACTGAGTGTCGAATTGTTTGTTAGTTTTTCTTCTAGCTCTTTAATCCTATCTTTCAAGTTGTGGTTTTCTTCAACCTCACCTTCTTGGGTTGATTGTTTTTGTTTTTCCATTTCTTGAATTCTATCCTCCATTTTCCATAATTGTCTCTAGAACCCTTACAATCTATCCTCCATAGTTTGAATCATATCTTCAAAGAGTTTATTTTTTTTATCAAGCATTGCATCTATCTTTATTTGGAGTTTTACGTATCTTTATTCACTCCTTTTTTCTAATGATTCTAACTCTATTTGGAGTTTGGAATCTCTTTCTTCTCTCAGTTTTTTATTATGATTCCATATATTTGTAAAGGACCTCTAGGGTGCCTTTGGGGGGCCTCCCCCTAACAGGATGATTTTTTGGAATAGGTGGTGGTGTGTTCATATTGAAAAGAAGATAAAATAAATAGCAATTATTATTTTGTATTGACTTTAAAAATGGCAANGAAGCTTCTATTAGGTCTTCTTACATCCGCCTTATTCTATTTTATTGAAAGGTCTTATTAATATTGACCTTTATTACATCCGAATACATTGATCTACCTATGTGTGGGTTAGGACCTTAACAATGATGGTGAAGTCAATGCAGAGATGCTTGATAACTAGTTCAGACAGATGGACGTTTATTGTAGTGTGCAACAAATCAAGGATGACGCCATTCAAATCAAATTGGCATCGCTTCGACTTGTAGGCACAACACTCATCTGGTAGCAAAGCAAGTTGCAAAATGACACACAACAAGTGGGTAATGTATTTCCATCATGGCAAGTTTTTATTTCTGCACTTAGAAAGAAATTCTATCCTTTGGGTTATAAAGAAAAGGCTTAAATTGAATGGCAAGGTCTTAAACTAAAAAAATGACAAACAATGCAAGAATACATAGATGGTTTTCGTAAGATGGAATTGACGTTATATATTCCTTTACATACCCAAGAAACTCTTATGAAGTATATAGGAGGTTTACCTGCACACTTCGTAACAATGTATTTATGTTTGGACCTACTAATCTTGATGAAGTTTCTGTTCAAGAACCATATATTGAAGCAAGGAAAACAAGAGTTGGTGTATCAGGGGAATCGTCTTCAAGAAAAGAGGACAAAAGGAAGTGGAATGACAAGAAGGAAAATTCAGTGGAAAGAAAGGAAGAGAATCCCTCTTGCAAGCATTGCAAGAAAGAAGGGCATGATGAGGACCATTGTTGGCAATTGCATCCCGAGAAGAGACCGAAGTGGTTCAAAGAGAGGAAAGGGAGGCAAACAGTTGCAAAAGCATCACGACCAATAGACTTGGGATTGGATTTGGGTGATGAATCTAAAGTCTCAGCGATTGGTTTGACATGTAAAATTGGTGATGGATTTAATTCTAGAAGCAAATTGTTTCCCATAAGGGTCATAATGAGGCATAATAAGGTCAATACATTGATAGATAGTGGATCTCAATTTAACTTGATTTCAGAGAAAGTGATTAAATAATTGGGATTAAACACTCAAATGCATCATAATCCTTACTCAATTAAATGGATAAGCAACAACCATAAATTGCACATACCAAGGAAATGCACATTAAAGTTTTCAATTTCATCTAAGTTTGTGGATGAGGTAACATGTAATGTGGTGTCACTCAATGAATGTGGAATGGTCTTAGGAGGTCCTTATTTGTATGATCACAAAGCAATATTCTACAGGGAACATAATCAATATCACTTAATCAAAGCAGGCAAAGAATGTGTTGTACATGCTCATCACTTTAAAGAAAATCAATCTCTTCAAACAATGGAACAATTAGGAAAGCCAACTCATGCAAGAAACACACCTATAATTGTCCCAAATCAAGTAATTGATATTAAGAAAGAACATGAGATGATTGTAGAATGAAATTTCAATCATACATTGCTTCAAGATAAGATAATGTTGTACAAGTATTACAAACATATTAGCTCATTTGCAGTCATATTTCTGATGTTATCATTAGTAATGTTGTCAACATGGATGATAGTGGCTTTAGCAAGATGTGACAGAGTACAAGTAGATAATAATATGCTGTCAGTTATCATGGTTTTTTTACAGTTGATCTTGATGAGACAAGTTCACAAGACAGAGTTTAAAGACAGAGAACAAGTGGGGTGGCCTATCCCACACTTGATGACTGGTTAGTATCTTTTTGGAGGACCAAAAGGTCTTTAGTGGGGAGTTCTGATCCAAAATGGATCCAGAAACCAAAATGGGTCCAAGAAGGCCTAAAAATCAAAGTGCTCAAAATAGATTCAAAATGGACGTGTGCATAGGCCTCGTCAATACAAACCCAAGACAACTTGAATGGGATCAAACGAACATCATATGTGAAATATATCACAGTCTCTTCATTTTGCCAAACATGCAAAATTTTGATGACCGTACAGTTTGTATAGTCTGTACAATGCTAATGTGGTAGCTAACTATAAAGGACGTATGGTTGCACAGTGACGTGGAAGGTACAGTGGATGTTGACTGGGAAGACACGAAGGCAAACAATTGGTCAAATCCGAGTTTGACAAGTAGCATATTTCGAGCGAATAGCATGGTGCCATGTGGCCCAGTCTTGGGATGCCATGTGGCCCAGTCTTGGGATGCCACATGGCATCCATTCATTGGACAGTTTGGGAAAAATTGGTATGGACTCCCAGGGATTCGAACCCATGATCTTTGGTCTGGGTTAGTGCGTTTTGGAAGGGTTGGGATACCAGCTCGCCCACTTTGGATCTTGTTATATAATGTTTAAAACATATATTTAAACTAATATGGTTGGTCATTCGGTGGTGTAAATGGTTGGGGCCTAGCCCCATCCCTCAGTGCAAACTTAACCATATGACCGATACCATGGGACCATTCCCCTTTGCATTTGCATGTGTCCATTCCAGCTAGCCCCCGATCGCATTCATATCCCATGTGACCTAGACATATAATCGTTTGCTTCAACCATTCGTGCGGATTTGGGGTTAGTGTTGGTCGGTCGGGCTAGCCCGCAAACTAGGGTGCATAACCAAGGGATAAATGATTAGGGGTCTATCCATAAAATCATGTGGGAGCTAGGAAAAGGACCATATGGCCTTGCAAACGATCAGGGGTCGACGGTTAAGGAGCTAGCGCTTAGTGCTTGGACACATGGACAACATGCATGTGACCAGGGCCCGAAATTCAAGGGGTTGAGCCCTATATTGGCCCAAAAGTGGGTTTGTAACCATATAATAAATATTTTAATGGATCTTTTACCAGTTTTGGGAGATTTAGTCCATTTTTGGAGGATCTTGGGCCCTTTTGAGGGCAGATCTTGGGGGGAAGTTGGGAGTTTGTTATCCACTTCAATCCTATATAAGACAGAGGTTATTGAAGCCATGGAGGGAGGTTCAGAACATGGAAATGATGAATAATTGAAAAGCCAAAGCCATTTTTATGAAGGGAATCCATTGAGGAGAGCACCTTTGCGGGCCATTTCTGAGAGCTCCGTTCATCTGTTTTAGTGTCGTTAGTTGTGATGGGTTTTTGAGATATAGAAGAACACAATCAAATCAATATGTAATCCATTTGGCACTTTTATGATGTATGTTTGAAGCTTTGAAAAGAAATAAGAAAAGCTGACCCACTGAGAAAAAGGCCCGAAGACGTAGGCGAGATTGCCGAACTCCGTTATAAACTTTGTTGTTGATGGTTTTTTGTTTCTTTATGCTTATTTCCAGATATGTATATGTTATTATGGCTTCCATGTTTCATCATTAATTCTTTCTCTTTCATCAATTTTCTAAATGGTTAATGAACTCATGTTTTAAAACTCAACCATAGTCTTTAAAAGATCTTTTCGGTTCACCACTCTTAAAAATTTATTAGTTTGAGAGGCATGAACTATGTGTGAGTGTGAATTCCTAGGGGTTGCTTCCAATAGAGATAGATCAAGGGATCACCAATATATATTCTCAAACTCTAGAAGATATGATTTTTTATCTCTTAGCTAAAGTGAAGAGAACTATTGTAGGACAGACTTAAGGTGATCCTCAACTTGAGATGACATTATACTCAAGAAAAAGTTTTAGTAGACCAAATAAAGAAAAAGAGGAGATGAAATGCTACTATTCAAGAAAATGGGTCATATAGCATGGAACTGCGGATTTCAAGCCAATGACATTTTCAAGGGAAAATTGAAAGATATAGCACATCTAGAGAATGGAATCATTGTTGAATATCCACGTGATGCTACCAACAATGATGATTTTATTGAAGAAATGGAATTCTATCCATTTTAGGAAGCTTGCAATTTGACGATAAGAAGGGAAATAGTGTAGATACAACTCAACATTTGTAGTTTCCAAGATAGTTAGAGAGTTTGTGGATCTTGAGAATTATGCTTCATTAGGGTTTTGATACATGTATGCGGGTTGTTGTCTAACAATGAGGTTAAGAGACATGCATTTTGATTGTAGTCAAATAATTTAATTTGGTAGATTCATAATTTGAGAGCTTGGGGAGGTATAATCCTAGAGGCTAGGGATACAACATGGAAGCTACACATTTAAAAGGTTTACAAGAAATCTTGATGGATATCTACTTGGTCTAAGAACTATTTTCAAATAAGAATCCTCTGAAGAATGTTTGGTTCTAAAGTTTGTTTGTGTTTTCCTTTAGTTAGTATGTTTTTCTTTCAGTACTATAAGCCTTAAGAGGGGGTGTTAGGATATTTAAGGCTAATTATGTAATAAAGTCACTTTATGACTTTAGGATATGTTAATGTTCATTATTTGTGTAAAGTAGTCTATCTCACATTCATAAGTGGAAATCTTTTTCTTAGTAAATAATGATATATAAGGAGGTAAACTCCTTTGTAATAGATGCACCAATTACTCACTCATAATATCATATTTTATTATTGTCAATAAATTTTAGTCAAGGTTTTTTATGTAACACAACCCTATCTATGATTTCCTCATTTTGTAACATCTCTTTCTTGCGAGAACATGTTATCGACTTATTCATTGAGGACACTTGCGTGCAAGTAATTTGGTTATAGTACATGGTTATTTGTTTCGATTATGAATTTTTATGATGATGTTGATGGTTGTGATTTATTTTCATTTGATATATATGTATTGACATATGCTATTGATGGTTTTACATGAGTGTGCATGACACATGCTAGATTATGGATGCCACTGGCATCAAAAGACCTCCTTGGACTCCAGATTGAGTGAGGGAGTGGATTTTGTTTTGTTTGAGTATTTCATTTTATGCATATGTGCCAAAGGATTGATTTAGTATGATTATGTATATGGATCAATGACAATGTTTTGTTAATGAATGTCGGTTGATGAATGCTTGCTAATCTGACTCACATAAGGTGTAAAGGGGCTATGCACATAAACCAGATATTGAGGGAGAAGTGTGGCAGTGTCCCTATCACAACCTACTAGCACTCCCGTTGTGGCTCGAATTGTAGGTTAACATACCTAGTTCGAGAGGTCCATGATGTCATGAGGGCAGACTGAGAAAATCACTCACGAAGATTCTAAGGGGCGTGAAATAAGGAGAATTCATTATTCCTTAGAATCCCTTAGTCTTTCACAAGGTCCCCCGAATGGAGTGTTGACTCCAAGGGTTTGTCAACTACCAAAACCAGTCAGAGGTGAGTGGCACCCTTGGAGCACGGAGGTGCGTCTTGAAGGGCATGTCGTGTAAATAAAACTTGAGTCAATGAATCTAGGTGGCCTAGAAAACCTTGAAAGAATAATTATAAACATTGAAAATCTTTAGACCTTGTCAGATATGAATAACTAATGAGTAATTTATTAACTATAAATCCCAATAAAATTCTAATCCTATTAAAAAAAAAATTAAGCCTAAGTCTAAGTTTTTGTAAGGAGACTAAACTAAATTATTAAGTAAATTAAAAAGGAATAAGGTAAATCAATTTAAGAATTAAGTAAAATGAAATAAACCTAAAGATTTGATTTAATACACATGTGCAAGAAAATACCAAATTGGAATTTAAGATAAGAAAGGAATAAAGCTTAGAAAATATGTGTACACATAGAATGATATCTAGAGTCTAGCGACCACTAGTTTAACAAGAATAAGAATCTTATTTTAACTCAAATCAGATTAGTAAGGAGTCGGTCATTAAATGGTAATATGGAGAATAAAGAGACAATTATAAATGGTAATATGGGGACTAAAGAGACAACTATGAGTGATTCAAGGAGCTCATTTGGGAAATGTAAGAGAAATTGACTTTTAATTAAAATAAAATATGGAATTATTTGTGCAAGTGGGGATGGGTCAGTGAGAGAATTTTTATAAAGAAAATGGTCAATATGGGAAACGAATCACATGGGTTATTGGTAAAGTTATGCTGCCAAATTATTTTTTACTGGTATTTCTGGTGAGAGTTGGGATACCAAGCCTAAGATAGAGTGGTGGCTCTACCTTGCGAGGCAAGCTTGGAGCTAGAGTATTTCTGGTTTTGTGTGCATGGACTCTTTGCGGCTCGTGGAGATAAGGTGGAAGAAAAGAAACCCTAGCATTGGTTGGAAGGTACCGGTGAAGTCTCTGCGATTAGCAAGTGGGAGGACGGAAGAACGCCAACAGCCAAAGAACTCCTCCAAGTCCAGCTTCGATGGATATGGTATTCTTATTTGAGATTCGAAACTGTAATAAAATTAAATTGTGTATATTTAGTTTTGGAAAAATTTTCGTCACTGCATCGTACTTGATATTGAATTGGCAAGTTCCTTGATGTTTTTTGTGAAATCTAGAAGGCGAAATTTTGATAATTGCAGTAATTTCAAATTTCAGAAAAAGAAGAATGGTTGCTATGACATAGATAATTTTGATAATTGCAGTAATTTCAAATTTCACAAAATGAAGAATGGTTGCTATGACATAGATATATACGGAAGGCGAAATTTTTGGTTGCTGCCATTGACTGCGTATCACAGTTCTAAATTTATGTCTTCACATATTACATTTAAGATTGATGTCGTGGAATGGTTTATGTTTGTATATCGGAAGGAATGTTGTGTTATATAAGATTGGGTTGGGAAAAAATCTTGAAGAACTGAATAATCCTTGCAATCACTGATTAAATTCTAATTTATGAGATTAAAGCTCTGTTTACAAAGTTGTCAAATTTTAGAATTGAGATTATATTCTTTCTGCATTCTTTGGAACGAATGGAAATTAAATAGAACTAGTTATTGATGCCTGGTTCTCGATTTTAATTTGGTGATTGAGAATTTATAATTCGCATCTGGTATTCAGATAACCGATGAAATTCATATTCAGATATTACGCACCCTTGTAACAATTTACACGACCTGTGCTTTAATAAAAAGAAAAATATCCAAATTCTATCGTTGCTTGTGCGCAATAATTTAACCTTCTCCGCGCACAATATTATGAACAAGATTAAGCCTTGCTTAATCGAAGATAGAATAAACAAATTACTTACCTGTCCACGCCTGTTGGTGACTACGGGACTTTCGTCAGGAATTGTCATATTAAGGTATTACACATATTAAGTCTTTATGGGACAATTACCTTGACTTAAGGTTACTTTTTTTCACAATTGAAAAGGAAAAAAAATAGGGATATCCTTAAATCATTCCTCCAACCTACAAATACTTGGAGCCTAATTTGTTGCATAACACGTGGACCCTTCCAACTTATGATTGTGTAGAACAATTACATTAATTGTTGACATATTTACGCCGAAAGGCGTATACCTATTGACAATGGGCACATTTAATGATCTTTTAACCTTATTTAACCTTAAACCCTAATCTGATGGCTATGCATTGAAGATGCTGGCATATTCTTAGTCGTCCTCCAAAATCAATGGGTCGGATTTATTGTTCATAACTTTCTTGCATTTATCAATGCGTCTGTTACCCTGTTTACTTTTTAACATTTACCTAATCATATTAAGAAATTACTGGAACACTATATGATTGCCACGTTTAAATGATTAACCTTTGGAATTACCGTTCCAGATTTCTTGGTTGTCTGACGTTTCATTCTGTCCAGCGTTTTTATTTTTTCTGGCTTTCCTGGTTTCATTCTTTGTCGTGTTTCATTTTTCTTTGGCTTTCCTCCCCATTTGTCGCGTTTCATTTTTGGGCGGCTTTTCGGGAATCTTGGCGATTGAACTATATTTTTGTTAGAGAGAGTTGCGGCGTCTATACTTTTGGATTACGAGAACGTAGCGTCTATTCTTTTGGATTCAGTGGACGGGTTTTCTCCAGAGAAAGAAGCGTTCCCGATTGCAAATTCTTTGAGAGGATATGAATTCATTGATGTTATCAAAGCTACACTGGAAAAGGAGTGCCCTCTCAGTGTCTCATGCGCTGATATTATCGCCTTAAGTGCTAGAGACGTCATTAGAATGGTAATTGCGGTTCTTGATTTCTTGAGCATTCCGGTTCTTGATTTCTTCAGTTCTTGTTTATATTTTTGTCGTAATGCGGTGGTGGACGATCCATTACATGCAGCCCACTGAAGAGAGATAGGACAAAGATCGATTACCCTTTGTCGCGAGAGGCCAACCTTTAAGTCCCCGGCGGGGCCCGGAGAAATTCTCAAAGTTCTTAGTTGGGATTTAACTACAAAGACATTGTCAGTCTATTCGGTAATTCCATTCTCATGGAGTTGGGATTTAACTACAAAGACATTGTCAGTCTATTCGGTAATTCCATTCAAGAAACCTTTTCAACTAATTTTTGTGGGAATCGAACCCTAACCCTGGCGCCCAGAAGAAATTTAACCTTTCTGTAAGTGCAGGTGTGCACACCATCGGTAGGTCACACTGTCGATTCTTCGAAGGCCGGTTCAACGATTTCAGAGGCACCGGCAAGTGCGACCCATGCATGGGCACGAGTTTCACCAACGATCTGAGGTCCATGTGTAACCGCAGCGCCACAGTTCCGATGGACAACGACAACGATCTCAATAAAATGTGTTCTCAGCCGCTACCTTTCGGCGTTCTCAACCGCGAGTTAGCGGCTGTGCTAGTATATATTACATTATTCACCTAAGAATTAGTTTATCCACTACTAAATTCCTTATAAAATAGTAACTTGTTTCTTGTAATATAGTAATTGTTTAGAATAAGTGAGTATGGATAAAACCAATTATACATGTATTCTTATCTTAGAATGTCTATGACTTGTATAATTACCAATGATTTTCTCTATGGAAATCATGGATAAAAGAAGAAAAATGGAGGGTTGGCCTCCTTATTAAATTTTAGATGTCACTTTTATTTACTTACCCTTAAATTAGCTAATGGATGACACTTGGAATTTATAGTCAAAATATCTGTTGGTAATTAATTAGGATGTCATAATTTGTTATGTTATATTTAAAGTAAGGAGTTGGGATTTGTTCTAGGATTTATATTCTTAATCATGAGGATTCACTTTTATGATTAGGAATGTTTAAGGATTTGAAGAAAGGAAATTCTTTCCACTATATTTAAATTTAAATTTAAGCGCAAATGTATAACCATAATAAAGATAGGAATTGTAATGGAGTATGATGGGTTAGTTACTAAGATTAAAATTAAAACCTTAGGCTGCCTTGAATCATCAAGGGAACCGATTTGGTCAAGAATGATTGTTTAGTCTTAACCCTAGTTATTGAACTCATTGATTATGACACATTTTTAGTAATTCTTGAAGAACTTAATCTAGTTTATCTTTTGCAATTTTATGATAATAAAAGTTGTTAGGTTGATTGATATAGTAATGGTCTTATCATGGCTTATTTATTCGGTTCCTAATTTGATCATAACTTGTTATGTGAGTGGTATAGACATATCGTGGACATAAGTTAACTTGGTTTAGATATTAAACTTATAGAACTCTTGTACTTAATGATACAAGGGTTAAATTGCTTCATGACCATTGTGATACTTGTTGAGATATTTTGTTTCATTGAAATGCTCGTACTCTGCTACGATATAATGAGTATTGTTTAAGTCTAGTTGTTGTAAAATTTTGGATGGATTACGGGAACTAGATACCTCCTTTCTCTTCAGAACAGTTGCCAGTCCTGAGACCTTAAATGGTCAAGATCAATCGAATGAATCTTGGAATTGAGCATTGCTTATGTGTCTTGGAGGTCCTAACCATGAATGATAGGTTGGGTGGGTATTTTCCTTTACTGTTCAGTGACATGGTTGATCAATTACTAGTATCTTGCTTCAGTTGATCGTGATGTGTTGATTATGTGTCACTATTTATTATGATGATGTGTTGATTATGTGTCAGTATTAATTTTGTTAATGCGTTGATTATGTGTCACTATCAATTATGTTAATGTGTTGATTATGTGTTTTTATTAAATAGGATGATGTGTCGATGGTGTTGCTAGCCATTGTGTGGTGACATTTTAATTTCCTAACACAAAGAAACAAAATTATTTACCTAGTGTACATAACTAAATGTAGATGTAACGGAGGGGCCATTACATATGGTATCCAAGCGGGTCCAACCCTGCGAATTTGGACCATTACATCTTCGCATGTGTTAAACTTATGACTTAGACATTATCGGTAATTAAAATTTGAAATTTGTCCATGCAAGTAATCATGGTTAGAGGATGTCGTGGAGGTAGATGATGTGGTGCTAGGGGAAGAGGTGTGACGTCTCCAGTAGCATCCATGCCAGAGAGGTATAATCCCCAGTGAGAAGAGAAAGTCATTGGGCAGGAGCAGGTTGTTGTGGGGGATGTGGTTGGTTTGATGAGGTCCTTTCAAAGGATGTTAGAGGCCTTGATTAACCAACTATATAGATATGAGGCTAGGGCTCATGTACCCAATGAGGGTTCACAATGCTCTACAGCTGGCAGTGACAGTATTCACAGAGAACTCAAGAAGGTGAAGTTTTCCAAGTTCATGGGTGCCATGGATGACTCAGCTACCGAGGCATGGTTGGAGAACATGGAAATATGATATGCATTTCGTGACTACACCTACAACATGAAGTTCCACATGACATTCTTTCAATCGAAGGGGAGTTCTCTTCTATGGTGGAAGACGCTCCTACCTCAACTAAACATGGTCGTTGAAGACATGTCATGGGAACTGTTCGAGGAACGATTTCGGGAGAGGTATTTGTTAGACGAATTCATTGAGAATCAACTCAATGAGTTCAATTCCTTATGACAGGGTAGTTGTACGGTGTCATAGTATGAGGCCTGATTCATGGAGTTGCTTAGGTATGATCCACATCTAAACACAGAGAAGCTAAAAGTCAACAAGTTTGTGTTCGACCTTCCACAAACTTGTTGAGATATTTTTCGTCATTTAAAAGCTCGTACTCTGCTAGGATTTAATAACTACTATTTAATTTATTTTTTTGTAAAATTTCGGATGGACTACAGGAACTAGATAACTCCTTATTCTTCAAAAAAGTCACCAATCCTAAGACCTTAAATGGTCAAAATCAATCGGATGAATCCTGGACTTGAGCATTGCTTATGTGTCGTGGAGGTCCTAACCATGCAGGATAGGTTGGGCATGTATTTTCCTTTACTATTCAGTGACATGGTTGATCAATTACTAGTATCTTGCTTCAGTTGATCATGATGTGTTGATTATGTGTCACTATTTATTATGATGATGTGTTGATTATGTGTCGTTATTTATTACAATGATGTGTTGATTATGTGTCGTTATTAACTATGTTAATGTGTTGATTATGTGTTTCTATTAATTATTTTAATGCGTTTATTATGTGTCTTTATTAATTAGGATGATGTGTTGATGGTGTTGCTAGTCATTGTGTGCTGACGTTTTAATTTCCTAATGCAAAGAAAAAAAGTATTTACCTATTGTACATCACTAAATGTAGACGTAACAAAGGGGTCATTACACATTTAGTGACCTACATCATTTTGTAATAAAAGAGGAGGAATATCGAATTGAAAAAAGGGATAAAAAACCCTAGCTGGAACAAAAGGATAGTTGGATGAAGAAATTGAGTAACCAAGAAGGGAAACAAATTGTCAAAAAAGGAGTTAGAGCTAACAAAGGAATTGATACCTAGGTCGAAAAAAAGGAAAATGATAGTTGGATGAGGAAACCTAACAACCAATGAAGAGAAACAGATCACCATCAAGAGGGTCCAAAATGATGAATCTCCATATCCTTCACTTGTATAAATAAGATAAAATTGATAGAGTAATGGTCCTTTTGCTTCTGCAATTTTATAAACTCTTTTATAAAAATTAATGAACAAGAAGCCACTAATAGTTAAGCTATTTTGGAGACTAACTTCAATTTTGAATCTTTTTTATGTGTATAACCTTATACTATTTTACTAAGTTTTGTAATGGTGTCATCATATTCTTTTATAGTTTAGATATTTCTCGTGTATGAGAAACTTGTCTTATTTTTTTTGCATGTGGCCTATAAGCATAGTTTAGTAACCAAATATTCACAATGATATATTTTGTGCATTTAGAGTAGATTCATTTCATTTTAGGAAAACCTAAACAATGAATTAGCTTGCAACTGGTAGACCCCCAAAACCAATAATGGATGTAACTTTCTTAATATATCATAAATCTATTAAAATGTTTTGCACGAAT
>SNQJ01S0039154.1:16675-51414 GCA_010110895.2 Picea sitchensis
TTGGGATGGATTGGTTGGACCAACACCATGCTATCATAGACTTTCATAAAAAGGCATGTACTTTCTGGGATGGAAAATGGAACCTAAGTACATCGCAGATATTTCCCAGGGCAATAATTGTCAGAGAAATTTCAGCATTGCAACTGAAGGAAGGATACACTAAAAGGTTGGTTTTATAGAATATGAGAGAGTTTGGACATGGTATGAATAATGAGTTGAGGAACTTGAGGACATAATTTTATGTCAAGAATATTCCACAATATGGTCAAATACCAAGATTGAAGAATGTTAAGATATGAATCTAGGTGCAACCATGAAGACTGGGAATCCACTACAAGAAATCCACTCATGTTAATCAGGATGCTCAATGGAAATTGGGTATAATAACATATTATGTAGTGATTGAAGTAATGAAAATCCATTCACTCTAAAGAATTCCAATGTATAGATAAGATGCTAGGGGTTGGCCTTTGTGCCTATGGTTGGGTGACAATATTTCTATATTGTCTATAGAAAAATGAGCAAATCCCTTTATTTCTAATAAGCACATCCTTTTGTACTTCCAGGGCCGATTTGGGCCCTAAACAATGTTTTTTTGGCTTTCCACAGTCAAACTATAGACGGAGTTAGAGTTTTATGAAATAACGTGTATTTCTCAAAAAGACCTTTCCAACGTGATATCATGCGCCTAAAACAGAGGTTGTATGTAAAAGTTACGACCCCAGGAAGTTGAGGTACCAACTTACCCAGCGGGGCCCACATAACTTTTGGAGTTTCATCTCCTAGGGTTAGGCTTTTTGGATGTCTAGGGTTTTGGCATTCATGAGTAATGTTAAAAAGGCCTTTGGAGCCTTATTGTAATCATTATGCTGAGATGAATGTGCGTAGAAGCCACATCTCTTCTCAGATATAGCTAGCACTATTCGAGCAAGTTGTTTTTAGTTCTGCAATTTTACAGTTTCAACCTATTTTATTTATTCAATAGAAGTTATTGTTCACTGGAGATTTGTTGTTATTATTTGTATCTCTATGTTATTGTATTCATTCTATTAGTCAATTTGTTCCACTCATAAATACGGATCATCAATCCTCCCCCCTTTGGAAGAAACGGTCTCCATTGCATTGAGTTCCATTGCATTGAGTTCCCCCATTGAGTTGATGACCTCGGTTTGGCCATTTTTCTAGGGGTGGAAGGCAGTGGATTTGGTGAGCTTGGTGTTATAACCCTATAATTTATAGGATCAACTAGTAATTGAGATTTATTCCTTTAGTTTTTTTGGTTAGCAAATAATGTTTCATTCTGTAAATGATTTGAAAAGGAAAAGAAAAGAAAAGAAAAAGAAAAGAAAGAAAAAGAAAGAAAAAGAAAAGAAAAGAAAAATGAGAAAAAGAATAAAAGAGGGAATAAAAGAAAAAATGAACAAAGCCCCATGCAATAACAATGACTTGATCCATATTGTTTAAACATGGTCAAGTCCTTATGAATTGATGTTGATAGGATTAGTGAATAAGATTGGCTAAATTGTTTAATCTTAGCCAAGTATATAGGTTATCTAGTGAATAAATTTGATCAAACTGTCTAATCTTGGTCAAATAATCCTAGGATAGAGTAATTTTTAGTCCAAAAGTTCAATTTTGGCTAAATGTCATAGGTGAATAGGTTAGTACATAGTTTAGTTGACTTTATTGCAATAAAATATGCATGATGATCGATGTAGATTCATGTCTTTGATGTTCGAAAGTGTGTTGCCTAACTCCATGGTGACAAAAAGCAAGGAAAGTAGAGAAAACCCACAAAAAAGGCACTAAGCCTAGGTTTCCTCTACATATGTGACTGTCGCGCTTACAGATTAAATATTTCACACAGATCTACAGCTGAGGCATTGGCGCCCAGATCTACTATCAGGAAATAATTATGGACCCCCCATGACCGTTCTTCATTTAATGGTTGCGGGGGGGGATCCAGAATGATGGTTAACAAGAGCGCGTAGATATACAGTCTAGTAGACAGTAGGCAGATGAACGACTGGCTAGAGTTTCCGGACCCCCCCCCATTGTTCTTCCTTTAATGGTGGGTGGGTGTCCGAAATGAAGTGGCTTCTCCTGGCGGCCCCCACCCTAACATGGCATGAATCGATTGCATCATAACCCTTCTGCCCCAAAACCACTTACCACTTACCACCCTTCTGACATACTGCCTCTGCATCATGATGTCACACCCCACTACCTCCCCCTACAAGTTTCATCTCATAACTTCGTCAGTGCATTCCCCCTGGTCACCCATCACAAGTCACCTCACACTTTTCTTTCTCCAATCAACGCCCCCCACGTCACCCTGTTGCACCTGTCACCCATCCTTTACCTGCCATCTCACACTTCAAATGATCTGTTGGCCATTTGTTACAAGAAAACATATATGTTAGCCTGCTGACCTGTCCCCCACGCCCAACGGATACCCGTTCAATTAAAAGTAGCCCCTATTCTGCCATTTACACATTGCTCAATATCTCCACACACCAAACAACTCATTCTCCCTCACTGATCCAGTCATCAACCCAGCCACAGCCATTACCTGCTAACATTTTTTGTTCAAATTGCAGGTACCCTTCACAGTGATGGAGCCAAAGTCTAAAAAAGTAGACGTCGAGGAAAATCCATTCCTCCCACCTCTTGTCGACCTCGACCGGATTCCATTAGCCGACAAGGATTATCTAATCTCAGAGACGAGGTGCGAATTTGATTTTGTAGAGTTGCAGTCATGGTTTAAAGACATGTTCATAGATCAAAGTGATGAAATTGGGCTTTGGGAGTCCAATCTTCCTCTCTATCTCTTTCCCCAAGCCCATCATTTCCCTTAATTCTCCCTTAAATGTCAATCTCATTACCTCCCCAACCAAAGAGCCATAGGTTCTTCGTCCGAAGAAATTATTTTCGGTATCAAACCAGAGGCCATTGATCAGATGATGCAGATATCTAGAGCCAAATCCACCTCCCCTTTCAACCTTGAAATCCTAACAGAGTTGTACCAGAATCTATCTTTTCCACAAAGAGCTGAGATTTTTGAGATTTTCCTCCAACAGGATGCTTATCTCCCCAAGAAAAATCCCCCATACCATTCTTCCCTGTTCTCATAAAAGGGAAATCAAGTGATTTCATCACTTTGTTGTCTACTTGGCTATTTTTCATATGAATGGGTGGATGAACCTATATTGGGTTTCCTATCCATTTTGTCTACTAAGGGAAAGGCCACCATTCATTTTGACTACAACACTTTCATGGCAGAGAACATCCACGATCAACTGTCAAAATTTTCCACAGAGGGTATGTTATGGTATTCCTCAATACTAGTTTACATGTTCACCTTCTTTCAAGAAGAAAAGTTATCCTTCCTAATGCAGAAAATGGACAAGGATGACAAACCATAGGCAGTAACATCTTGGACTTCATTTCTTAGAAGGAACTCCATAGATTTCAGCTTCAAATAGTTCATCGAGTAGTTTTACCATCCAGTGGTGAGCATGGTCAGTGGTAGATCAGAGCTAAGAATAAATGAATAAATCTAGAGAATCTTGCACCTCTCGGACCTCGCAAAGATGGGAGATTGGTACCTGTATCAAAATCACACCGAAATCAGAGTATATGATGCAGTCACGCTTGCAAGCACGTCCTCTCACAGGATGTTTCTCTTACACGACCCGAAGAACTCTAAGGCTCTTCTAATTCTCTATCGAGAATTATGCACCCACAATAATCTCCACGAGATCTTCTCTTCACACTCAGGAGATCAAAACTCGCAACTTCGCGAATCCAATGGTTGAGCACTGCACTCTCGAATCCCTGAATGCCGATACATTCAACGCTGACCCTTTCCCTATCGGGAATTTCTCTATCGCGAATTCGGCACTCGCGATCTCAAGTAACTCGTATCCCTGACTCCCGATTGTCGATATGCCGAAACTCCTGCGCATGCGCAAGTTTGACCCTTCAACATCCCGTCACCTCTATCAGGATTTTGGACTTTGCAGGATTGCGAATCCTGATGTCAATGTTTCGAGACTTCTCACTGTGAAACCCTGAAATGGTGTGCCACTGCCCCCGTCACCGACTCCTGTGGCCCCACACTAATTACTTAGCCATCGGGATATCACGTATCACAATTTTGTGATTTCTGTTGCTATATTCACGGGACGTCAACCAACGAAACCCCGATGCACGATCCCACGTGTGAATCCGACAGTCCTCGTGACTCAGATCTATGGTCCTGCCCCTCTTGAGCTTTAAACCTTCTGAAATACTCTATCGTATCTCCCTTGCACCTCTGCGAGATCTAACGGCTTCTGGGATGTCGCGAATCCTTCTTGGAGAATACCGACCGTCCGTTCCTCCTGATGAAAATTACGAAATGTCTAAGTGTTCCTCCGCGGAATTTGTCCACCTATAGCATAAACTTACGAAACTTGCTTAGCTCTTCAAGGCACAACTTCTCTGCACTGTCCTTCAACAAATTCGAAGGCTTTACCTTCCTGAGCTCCCTTATGACTCTGAGCCTTAGAAAAAAACTCATGCGCACACTCCTTGTGACAACCTTCAGACACTTCCAAGTGTTGAACCTTCCTTTCGACCCTGCGCACACCTGCAGTAGCAGTCCTTCAATGATTCTCTTAGGTTTGAAACCCTGAGACTTCACTCAGCCTGCACACTCCTTGCACGGCTCCTGTGCTCAACTGCACTCCTGATATGAATAAGAACCAAAGTAACTCTATCTGAACCCTTTGTCAATGCACTCCTTGCAGACACTTCAACTGCACTCCTTGCAGGAATCCTTGCTCCGATAGAGAAACAATTGAAACTCATTCCTTCTTCCTCTCATACTTCAAACTCAAACATGAAATCATATACACAGCATATAAAGTGAATGTATAACATGAAGCAAACATTCATGAGCATCCTATTTAACATCAATGCACAGAGAACAAATGCAAACCATGAATTTGAATCAATCTCTTTCTATTAATCCAAATATATGTACATGGGTGTTCTTACACATCTCTCTGCATGCTCTTGCTCTTCTCCTGCTTCAATGTTTCATCTAACTCCCAATCTTCCTAATGATGTTACAATACAAAATGAGGGTGTCTATATCCCGTTTCCCTCTTGCGCTCTCAAACAGTCTAATCTAGAATTAAATTCTATCTACCTGCATTAACTACTTTAAATGCCTTCTACCTACTAAGGGCGAGAGCTAAAGGCTCAAGGTCCATTTACATTGTACAAGTGTACCTCTTCTTAATGACTACATTTAAGATTGCGCAACAATTCCAAGGTAATTTCAAAATATGTGCTGGCGCTTGTCCAACTATCCTTCGCTTCCGTGCTGGCTCGCTTGATATGGGAGATGCTCCTGCATCATACTCCCTCGCTTGAAAATTTTCATGGGCTCCTGTCCATGAGCTCCTGCAAAGTCTGTCCCTACTTCTGTATCTCTACCTCAGTCTCCCAGCTGGCATCTTCAACTGGATGGTTCTTTCATTTGACCAGATACTCAAAGTATTGCTTTTGTCTGGTCCTCTTGCTCATTCTTTTATCCAGTATGCACTCCATCTGTGGCTTATTTGCAAATGGCATCTGCGTCACCCACTGGATCACTAGCTACTCATCTCCAGTCTCTGTCTCCTCAGCTTTATATGGGTACAAATCTGAGATATTGAATATCGGAGAAATTCCGATCCCATCGGGTAATTCAATCTCATAGGCATTCACCCCAAATTTCTTCAAGACCCTACATGGCCCAATTTTCTTCATCTTCAATTTATTATATGTTCCTCTCGGGAACCTTTCTTTTCTCAAATGTGCCAGAACCAGATCACCAACCTCAAATTGAAGTTGTCTTCTATGTTGATCAGCTCTGCGTTTATATTCCTGGCTTGATTCCAGCAATCTCTGCTTCACCTGGCTGTGAAGTTCTTTCATCGCCTCTGCGAATTCTTCTACACTAGCGCTCCTAGTCGCAATTTGTTCTGAATCCCTCAATTCAGAAATTCCTCTCGGTTGCATGTCATAGACAACCTGAAATGGACTCTGCCCTGTGCTTCTATTAACTGAGTCATTATAATCAAACTCTGCCTGTGGTAATATGCTGTCCCACTGGCTATGGTGTTCTTTCACCAAGCTTCTCAGCAAGTCTCCCAGACTTCTGTTCACCATTTTTGTCTATCCATCCATCTGAGGATGATAAGTTGAACTAAACAAAAATTTAGTTCCCAGCTTCTTCCATAAGGTCCTCCAAAAATGCCCTATGAATTTGGTGTCTCGATCCAAAACAATGCTTCTCGGCAACCCATGAAGTTGAATGACCTCTTTGAAAAATAGGTTCACAATGTGAGTTGCATCATTGGTCTTCTGACATGGAATGAAGTGTGCCATCTTGGAAAATCTATCCACCACAACAAAGATTGAATCAAAACCTCTTTGCGTTCTTGGCAACCCCAATACAAAATCCATGCTAACTGCATCCCACGGCCTCTCTGGTATGGGAAATGGTTGATAAAACCCTGCATTATCCTTTCTTCCCTTCGAATGCTGGAAAATTATGTATCTGTCCACAAATCTCCTGACGTCTGCTCGCATTCACGGCCAAAAATATGACTCATTCAGCTTTGTTAACATCTTGTCGTGACCAAAGTGCCCTTCCAATCCTCCATTGTGTTTCTCCTTTAGAAAATTCTCCCTCATGGAGCATTTTGGAATACACAGTTGATTACCTCTGAACAATAATCCTTCCTGAATCATGTAGTCCATCCATTGGATTTGGTCTCTGAGAATTGGATTATCAGCTGCTTCATACGCCTCCTTAAAATCTAGATCATTAGCGTACATGTCCATGAGGTCATCAAAACCCAACGTTTTGACTCGGAACTCCTGCAACAACAAACACTTCCTGCTCAAAGCATCAGCCACTTTGTTAGCAGTACCAGAAATATGTTTAATCACAAAAGTGAAATTCTGCATATACTCAACCCAATTGACATGTTTCTGATTCAACTTCTCCTGTTGAGTCACAAACTGCAGTGCATGATTATCACTGTATAAGACAAACTCTTTCGGGATCAAGTAATTCCTCCATTTCTTCAATGCCTGAATAATAGCATAAAACTCCTTATCATAAGTGGAGTACTTCACTTTCACCTCATTATGATTCTTGCTAAAGTATGCTATCAGCCTGTCTTCCTTACTCAAGACTGCCCCTATTGCAAATCCACTTGCACTGCATTTCACCTGAAATGTCTTTCAAAAATCCGACAGCACCAAAACTAGTTGTTCCGTAATCTTCCTCTTCAACAGATTAAAACTTTTCCTAGCCTCTTCTGTCCAGTGAAAATACTTATGTCTTTTCTTCACTGTATCCATCACTGTTGCGCTAATTCCACTGAAATTCCTGATGAATTTTTGGTAGAAACTAGCCAATCCGTGAAAACTTCTCACCTCAAATATATTCCTCGGTGATGGCCAATTCTTAATTGCCTCCACCTTATCTGGATCCATCCTCAACTCATTTGCAGAAATAACAAATCCCAAGTAAATGAGCTCTGTCTTCATGAATGAGGACTTCTTCATGTTTATCAACAGCTCCTCCTGCTGTAGTTTCTGCATCACTGTAGCCAAATGCTTTAGATGCTCTGCCACTGTATTACTGTAAACCAGTATGTCATCTAAATACACAATGACAAATTTTCCGATGAACTCCCTCATGACTTCATTCATCAATCTCATGAAGGTACTCGGTGCATTTTTTAAGCCAAACGACATAACAAGCCATTCATACAACCCTTCGTTGGTTTTGAATGTTGTCTTCCACTCATCACCTTCTCTCATGCGGATTTGATGATAACCACTTTTCAAATCAATCTTTGAAAAATATTTTTCTCCACTCAAGCAATCCATCAGATCATCCATCCTCGGCAATGGAAATATGTACCTGATGGTTATCTTGTTAATCGCCCTTGAATCAGTACACATCCTCCAACCTTCATCTTTCTTCAGACTGAGTACTATTGGAACAACACATGGACTCAAGCTTTCCCTGACCAAACCTTTGTCCAACAAATCCTAGACTTGCCTCTTAACCTCTTCATTCTCTTGCGACGTCAATCTGTATGTGTCTTTGTTTGGAAAACTAGCTCCTGGTATGAGATCAATATGATGACTCACACTTCTGATCGGTGGCAACGAACGAGGTAATTCGTCCACTATGATGTCAGTGAACTCTTCCAGTAGTTCCTAAACTTCTTCTGGTAAATCATCCACTCTTGTGCTAGTCAAAACAATCTTCGGTTTTCTGACCACAATGAACTGTGGATCCTCCTTCTTCTTAACCTCCGTAAGAAGTTCCTTTCCACTCATGAGAAGTACTGTGTTGCTTACCTCCAGCTTCACCTCCTTATCCTTAATTGGAAGCAACATGTGTGTCCTCCCATTCTTCTCCAGGGTGTATGTGTTCATTCTCCCATCATGAATCACATTCCTGTCATATTTCCATGGTCTACCCAGCAATAGATGAAAAACTTCCATAGGAATGACATCACATAGTATCTTATCATTATATCCTTCTATCTTGAATTCAACCAAGCATTGTTTAGTGACAGTTACCTGGGGTCCTTTCTGTAGCCACGAAACTCTGTATGGGCTTGGATGATCAATCATCTCCATCTCCAGCTTCTCTACCATCTCTGTAGAAACAAGATTATCCATGCTACCACTATCTACAATTACCTTGCATACCCTGTCCTTGGTCTTGCAAGCAGTCCTGAAAAGTCTGGTCCTCTGGACTGAACTCTCCACCTCCTTCTCGGGTGTCAAAAGGACTTTTCGCATCATCAACGATCTTCTGCCTTCAGCGTCTTCTGCCTCAACATCCTGCCTCTGTGCCTCGGCGATATGAGTCTCTCCAATGTCCTTCTTTTTGTCTGGACACTCATAAGACTTGTTCCCATTCTTCCAGCATGTGAAGCATGTGATTACTCCACCTCTTCCTCTTCCTCTACCTCTAGTACGAGGAAAAGTGTTGTTGTCAGCATAATCTCCTCTCTTCTTAGTATGTTTCCCTCTCTGTGAGGTTCCACCTCTCTCAATTCAAGTCTGAGGTTTCTTCCATTTCTCCTTGGGCTTCTAGTATTTATCCTGGGCAACTACTTTGCCTCTGGGCTAACTTTTGCCTCAGCCCCTTTGACTCTACTTTCGTCTCAGCTTCTCTTCATCTTTTAGAGCCATTTGATAAGAATCTTCCACCATTCGGATGGTTACCATGCTCATCTCATCCTGGATATCATATCTCAGGCCATTCATATATCTGACAACTTTTTCATCATTGCTCTCCCAATGACCTGCCCTGATTTTCAGTTTGTAAAATTCCTCAGTGTATTCTTTCACTGTCATCAACTTCTGTCTCAGGTTCTATATCCTCCTGAATAGAGTAATTTGATAGTCCCTGGGGATGAATTTCACCTTCAGCTTCGTGATCATTTTGTCCTAGCTCTTGATCTTCTGCTTTCCCTTGCAGCGTCTATCATATTGTAGTTCATCCCACCACAATGTTGTGTGTCCTTTAAATCTTGTGACAACATGCTTAACTTTCTTGTCCTCTTCAACATTTTCATAGTCAAAGTATGTGTCCAGAGCTCTAATCCATTCTAGAAGCTCCTCTGCATCCAAGTTTCCCTCGTAAACTGGAATGTCCATCTTCTCTCTTGCACCCATCCCTGCAATAGCTCTGATCAAACATTCGTTTGATGCATCTTCAGCTGCAACTTCCTCTTCACGTTCAACCTCAATCTCACTTTCAGAATCACTGAGATCCCCAGCACTAACTGTGCGTCTTTGTGCTGCCTCCATGTCTTTGAGTCTATCTCGTAGATCACGCATCTATCTCTCCATGACTGGATATGTCATCTACCTGCCTCTTCTTCATGGAATTTCCCTATCCTTTGGATCGGGTGATTGCATGTCCCTTCTCCTGGGCGGCATGGAAAATTATCTTCTCTGCTACATAAAGCAAAGAACCTTTCTGTGCTCTGATACCACTTGATGAAATGTATCAGAGTACTCTTTATCTCTTATGCCTCCCTCATCTAAAATATACAGACAAGAATCAGGCTTTGATACCACTTGATGAAGTCGCCCTTGCAAGCACGTCTGCTCACTGGATCTTTTCTCTTACATGGCCCGAAGAAATCTAAGGCTCTTCTAATTCTTTATTGGGAATTATTCACCCACAACAATCTCCATGAGATCTCCTCTTCACACTCGGGAGATCGGAACTCACGACTTCGCAAATCCAATGGTCGAGCGCTGCACTCTCTAATCCCCGAATGCCGATACAGTCAACGCTTACCCTTTCCCTATTAGGACTTTCTCTATCACGAATTCGGCACTCGCGATGTCAAGTAACTCGTATCCTCGACTCCTGATTTCCGATATGCCGAAACTCCCGCGCACACGCGAGTTTGACCCTTCAACGTACCATCACCTCTATCGGGATTTTGGACTTCGCGGGATCGTGAATCCTGATTTCAATGTTTCGGGACTTCTCGTTGTGAAACCCTGAAATGGTGTGCCACCTGTCCCCCATCACCGAATCCTGTGGCCCCACACTAATTACTTAGTCGTTGGGATATCGCATATCACGATTTCGCTATTCCTGTTGCTATATTCACGGGACGTCAACCCACGAAACCCCGATGCACGATCCCACGTGTGAATCCGACGGTCCTCGTGACTCAAATCTACGGTCCTGCCCGTCCTGAGCTTCGAACCTTCTGAAATACTCTGGCATATCTCCCTTTGCACCTCTGCGAGATCTAATGGCTTCCAGGATGTCGAGAATCCTCCTCGGAGAATACTGACCGTCCCTTCCTCCTGATGAAAATTGCAGAACGTCTAAGTCTTCCTCTGCGGAACTTGTCCACCTACAACATAAACTTATGACACTTTCTTAGCTCTTCACGACACAACTTCTCTGCACTGTCCTTCAAAAAATTTGAAGGATTTACCTTCCTGAGCTCCCTTATGACTCTAATCCTTAGAAAAAAACTTGTGCATGCACTCCTTGCGGCAACCTTTAGACACTTCCAAGTGTTGAACCTTCCTTTTGACCATGTGCACACTTGCAGCAGTAGTCCTTCAATGCTTCACTCAGGTTCACAACCCTGAGACTTCACTCAGCCCGTGCACTCCTTGCACGGCTCCTGTGCTCAACTGCACTCCTGAGATGAATGAGAACCAAAGTAACTCTATATGAACCCTTTGTCAACGCACTCCTTGTGGACACTTCAACTACACTCCTTGCAGGAATCCTTTCTCAGATAGAGAAACAATTGAAACGCATTCCTTCTTCCTCTCATACTTCAAACTCAAACATAAAATCATATACACAGCATATAAAGAGAATGTATAACAAGAAGAAAACATTAATGAGCATCCTATTTAACATCAATGCACAGAGAACAAACACAAACCATGAATTTGAATCAATCTCTTTCTATTAATCCAAATATCTATACATGGATGTTCTTGCATAGCTCTCTGCATGCTCTTGATCCTTTCCTTCTTCAATCTTTCATCTAACTCCCAATCTTCCTGATGATGTTACAATACACAATGAGGGTGTCTATATCTCGTTTCCCTCTTGCGCTCTCAAACAGTCTAATCTAGAATTAAATTCTATCTACCTGCATTAACTACTTTAAATGTCTTCTACCTACTAAGGATGAGAGCTAAAGGCTCAAGGTCCGTTTACATTTTACAAGTGAGCCTCTTCTTAATGACTACATTTAAGATTGTGCAACAATTCCAAGGTAATTTCAAAATATGTGCTGGCACTTGTCCAGCTGTCCTTCACTTCCGCGCTGGCTCGCTTGATGTGGGAGATGATCCTGCATCAGTATACGGGTGCAATATAGCTCCATACAATCTACCCAAGTATTTACTAGTGAGGATATTTTCCCTGGAATATATAAGACAAATGATAAATTCAGATGATATACACTTTTTGTCTCTGAAGAAGAAACAACAACTGAGGATTAAGGGGAAGATAGGATCTTTTATCTGCAACAACCGAGTTGTCGGGGAAGAGGCAGATAAACTTTTGAAGGAAATGTAGTTCGACACAAGCTTCCTGTGGCACTGTGATCCATGTGGGATCATCATGGAGATGAGAGTGAAGAATAAAAATATCATGTATGTTCATACACCCAAGCCCGAGATAGAAAAGTTTGTGAACCAAATGGAGTGGGAGGTGAACACTCTGGAAGAGGTAGAACAACAGTATCCTTCAGTTATTATCCCGCAGACAAATATGCCATAGGAACCAAAAGAGAAAATAACCAGAAAGGATACTTCTCCTTCTGTCACCGAAGTCTCAACTGAGGATTTCCAGATACACTCCAAAAGGCCAAAAGCTAGTCATACAACTGACACGACTAGTGAAAAGGAAACCCAGTCCAAAACAATTATGAAATATGATCATTCACCTCTTATATCAAGAAACCAGCAGATCATGTCTACTTATTCATCCAAGAAGAAGACTGACACTCCACTAATAAGCTAGCCAAATCAAGGAGGTGCTAAGTTGAGTATTTTTGAGAAATATGATATGATCTAGAAGAAGAATCAAATATTGACCAGCAACACCTATGCTCGGTTTTGGAAGAAAACATCCACGACACAGCAAAGACTGTTGTTTTCTTTTGATACAGATAAAGGTAGGATGCACATGGCCTTTCTGCAGGCACAAGTGCCTGACCTTAAAGTGATCACAGATTACAAGAGAGCAACAT
The DNA here is from genome assembly GCA_010110895.2 of Picea sitchensis. Lineage (NCBI taxonomy): Eukaryota > Viridiplantae > Streptophyta > Pinopsida > Pinales > Pinaceae > Picea > Picea sitchensis. The sequence goes on from SNQJ01S0039154.1 coordinate 29,506, forward strand.
TTGAGTTCAACAATAGAGATGTACATCCAGCTGATCAGATGGATCTACATAGGCAAACTGGAGAAATGGTTTTCTCTACATTGGCCAATGCTTCTACTGTTGCTGCAAAACTACAGGTTTCTCTGAACAATGTGTAGACCCAATTAAAGTTGGAGAAGATATCATATTTTGCAAAGGAAAACATAATTAAGTCCTTAGAAGAATTGGTAGTCAAGATTGCGTATGATCCCTCAAATGTGAAAGATGTTGAGGAGATGCTCAAGAGAAAGAATGCTGACATAGAAACTCCGAGGAAACAACTGAAACTGCCACCTACAAAAGATGCACAATCAAAGGAGACAGGTGAGACAGAAGGTGAAAAGGATGAAATGCTCAAGTTGATCATGGAGTAGAATGCACATTTAAGAGAGATGGAAGCATAGCTGGAGAGATTGGTAAAGGAGAAGGAATATGCAACTCCTATGGAAGTAAATCCACTGAGTGCACTTCCCCTCATAGGAGTTAGCACAACAACTATAGAAGAAACCACCACAACATAAATTCCATCAGCCACCCCACTGTCAGCTCTGGAAAAGATAGTGGAGCTAGCAAAATCCATGGAGGAGATGAACTTACAGGAGATAGAAATCTGCAGAATGAAAAAGGAGGTTGAGAGTCTTCAGGAGTTGAAGACATCTTATCAGACAAGTTTCCACATGGAGAAGCAAACATCAAAGAAGATCAAGAAGGAACTACAGCATCTACAAAAGAAAAGAGTGGCAGGCAAGATACTTGCCGAAGTAAAAGAGAATATTTGGATGGATATCTCCAAATCTATAAATGAAATCTGGCCTATGGTGCAAATCATGTTTGATAAAAATGAATTGGTGTTGAGGAGAAGACAGGCTATCGACAAGATAAAAGGAGAGCTAGGGGAAATGCCCACTGAAGCAAATGAAATTATCAAATTCTTGAATTCGAAGATCAAAGAAGAGCTGGAAGACCTGAAGATTGTAGACAGGAAAAAAACCATCCTCGAAGTCAAGATGGTTCTGACCAAAAGAGGACTGATGTTGCAGCTGGAGGAGAAAGTCCAGAACATGGATGTCGGAGTTCAGAGATTTTTTAGAAAAATCAACGCCTTGCAGAAGAAGGGTCTCCCTGGCTGGATGGTTTCGAATGATAAGATGATGACCTTATCTGACTATAAGCAGAAGATTGCCATGGTGGCCAAAGACAGTTCCATTTTTTTGGGAATACAGAGCAATATAACAGTCAAGGCATTCTTAGAGACTATGCAGCCAGACTTCAGCACACAACATGAGATCAAGTATATTTTCATTGTCAAGCCGACATTTGCCAAGTATACAGAAATGGATCAGATCTACCGTAGATTTCTCAAAGTCACCACTCGCAGTCAACAAATATTTTAGGATATTTGCAATTTGATCAAATGAGGGATGAGGTGTCCCATCCAATTCAGCATGCAGAGCAGTTAAAATTCTAGTGGATGCCTCACCAATAGCCTTCCCCAAACTCAACATGAGAAATTTGACACATCATCATCAGTTACCTATAGTTCAGTATTCTGTTACTTAGTTAGTTAGATTCAAATATTTCCACATCTTGATCATTAATGACAGGGTCGTTTGTAATTTTGATTATAAATACTTCAAACTTTGAAGTACCGAGGGTTGATTTTGATGCCCCAGCAAGTTGTAAGCACTGTAATTTTTATCAAGAGATCTTCCAGTAATATAAAGAGATGTTTCACAGGATCCATGTGTGTCATCTGTTGGTGTAGTTTTCTATTCTCAGTTGAATGTGCATCTTTCTTAGTTATCATATTAGTTTCTAACCTGATCATTTAAAAGGAGTTAAAGTTGTAGAATTTACCTTTGCATACTCTGTTCCTGGATTTTAAAGATCTAAGTGTTTTTCTTCTTACATTGTATTCAAGAAATTCTTAAATGCTTCTTGGGTATAATTAAAAAATCTCACCTTTTCTACTATCCATCATTTTATTTCTAAAGAATCCAATAGTTTCATTATCCTGCCCGGTGAAGAGAATATTTATATCTGTTCTTTGATCTTTACCTTTATAAACAGACCCCATAGCCCAATGAATGCGTAAAACCTTTTCAGCCATTTTATAAAAAACAAACAACTCAGTATTATTCATCTTAACTAGCCTAATATCTGAAATTTGAAACAAAGTTAAATCTCACAGAGACATCCCTCTCTGAAACTGGCAGGGCTAGATCCCAGTTTCAAAGTGGTTGGATAAGGTTACCTATGGTAAGTTTCTTCTTCTTTCCAACAACCTCTGGGAATTTACAGAGTGATAACATAATTGGTGAATCCACTGGGAACTGAACAACTTTATATATCCTATAATTGCTTTCCCTAGACAAAGAAAACTTTATTTCTGAACAAATTACAAAATCTAAAATTATATAGAGATAATGTTCAGGGGTTGTTAAAGTTTGTATATATTAGTTAAAATTCCCTAAAATAAGATAAAAATAAAAAATTATGGCTCCTAAAAGGGTTTTCACCAGATCTCATCTAGATCTAGAACCTACCATAGCAATAGATAATCCTGAAAGGTTACTCAGAAAGAAAAACACTACAGAGGGTTCTGGGAGTCATAGTCCACTTCATAGGTCTCCTTCTCTCCCAGAGAATTTGGTTGCTCTTCAAGATCTCGAGTTTGACCTATATTTTCAACAAAGCCTTTTCAGGACAAAATCTGATAGTTTTGTCAATGAAACAGTTTTAGATCAAACTGTTTTTCATCCCAAGACCCTTGAAATTCTCTCTCCTAGAGCTGAATTCGATCAACGTTTTCGCCCCGAATCTGATAATCTTGAAGACCTAGTTGCGAATATTGGTCAAGCCTTAGACAAAATCCACCTTCAACCATCAGTCAAACTCCCTGTTTTGATTATTGCTGCAATTTCTGTTAAACCTAAACCAGGTCACTCCTTTTCTCCCAGCCCATCATCTTCTACAGCTTCAGTCACTACCTCTCTTGTCACACAAGTTGTTGTCTAGCCTCCTCCACCAATCATGTCAGCAAGATATGCCACATTGGTGTTAGTTTCCCCTTTACTTGACATGCCTCAAGATTATCAAACCAGACTCCCTCAGTTTGATAGTATTGGTCCTCTAAATGCACAACAACATGTTGACAAAATGAATGATTATTTTGATTTACAGGAAGTAGATGAAGTTGATGTGCAGATGAGACTATTTGCACAAAGTTTGACCGAAGATGTGAAAAAGTGGTTCAAGGCCTTACATGCTGCTACCATAACTGACATTTCCATTTTTCATCGAGTTTTCCTTGACAGGTGGGAGGTGAAGACAAATCCTCTCCAGATCCTAATAGAATATGAGAACATCATATGGAACCAAGGAGAAACAGTGCAAGATTATTGCACTCGTTTCAACAATTTGTACAATTCAATTCTAGCTGATATCAAACCTCCACAAGGTTTGGAATTAGTAAAATTCCGTGATGGATTTGACGCAGACATGTCTTATCAGCTAAGGGAGAGGAATGTTGCAACTTTGTAAGACATGTAGAAAAGTGTCGTCAGTGTAGAAGCAAATCTTTTGTCTAGAAGGGCTAGGAAGAAAATAAAAAGGAGGGTCACTATCAAATAAGAAACTTCTACCTCCTCATCAAATGCCAAACTAGATTCCCTAGCCAGAGATATGGAAAAAATGATGGAGAGACACACTGTAGCTGACAGAAACCCACCTAGGCAGAACCAAGCTACTCCTCAAATTTGAAACCCAAACTTCAGAAGAAATCCACCCCAGATTAGGCAAAGAGATTCTAGAGATCAAAGAGAGAAAAGGGGGCCTGATCAACATATCAGACTACCCCTCCAAGATAATTACGTCGATGATGGGGAGGAGATAATAGAGTAGTTTAATGACACTCAAATAAACCTCATGGGTGATCATGATCATGATCATGAATCCATTTTCCTCACCCAGGAAGAACACGAGATGTTTCTCCTTTCACAAATAGAGGTCAATGAGGAAGTTGAGGGAATAGAACAACATGCCTTTGAGAATTCTATAATGGAGGTTCACATGCACTATAACCTGAGGATCAAGAAGGAAAACAAGAGCTCTTTGAAGAAGGCTGTTGAACTAAAAAAGACTATTGAAACGAAGAAAACAGTCGAAACCAGGAAAACTTCGGAGAGTGCCACCAAGAAAGTGCCCAAGGGAAGTAATGTTGAGTCTCTTGCAAAAAGGAACCCTACCATTTTGCAAAGATCAAATCAGACTGAGGTTTCATTAGTTAGTCAACCAAGTACTTCTTCCCAGAAGACTGTGGTGGAAAAATCAGAAATGCAGAGACTAGGCAAAGATTCCATGCCTTGAGGGGGAATTAGCCAAATTAAAAATACCCATTCCCCTTTCCGAGCTAATGAGTAAGAATGCCTACAGGTTACAGGTGATTAAATATCTAAGCATCGAACCTGAGATAGGTACTAAAGCTTTGAATGTTGGATCTGTGAATCACTCGGACACAGTAAATCTTGTTGATGACTGACTAGAGCTCCTGTTTGGTCTTGAAGTTGATGGTCAAACTGATAATGGCACTGTGGCACATTTTTACATCAGCCTAAACATGCACGATTTGATATTACACAATGTTGTGCTGGAGTCAGGTGCCTCTCACAACTTGATGCCCAAAGCCATGATGGAAAAATTGGGACTCAAGGTGACCAGATTGTACAAGGATTTTCATTCTTTCGACTCCAGCAAGGTCGAATGTATAGGCCTGATTAAAGACTTATGCATCACACTATCTCAAATCCCAACAAAGAGTATGGTAATGGATATAGTTGTTGTTGATATTCCCCCAAAATATGGTATGTTACTTTCAAGATCATGGAGAGATAAGATGAAGGGAACCCTACATCTAGATATGTCCTACGCTACCATCCCAGTATTCAGACAATAGAGGAGACTGTATAGAGAAACCTTGATGAAGTATATGGTTAACAGTCAGGAAAAACCACACAACTACCCCCTATACTTGGCACACTCTGATCTGGATTCTTTCATTCTATACAATGATGGTGATTTGGAAGAACAGATCGCTCAGTTGGAAGATGATACGCATGATTCGAAAGCGAAGAAAGCCATCATTAAGGAAATAAAGATTGAAACTGTGAAAAGTGAGGAACTCCAGTAGATTTTTGGAGCATGGATTTTGATGGGGTAGTGAGAAAAGAGGGATCCGAAGCTGGACTTTGGTTACATAATCACATATCAAAGTAATTAGAGAGCCATTCCTACAAAATGAATTTCCAATGCACTAACAACATAGCTGAGTACGAAGCTTTGATGCTCGGCCTGAAACTATTGAAGAAAGTTGGTGCCAAACAGATAATGGTAAGGGGTGATTCTGAATTGATTATCAAGTAAATCAAAGATGAGTATGTAGCTAAACATCCTAGACTTAGAGCCTATAGGAATGTTGTTTTGTATGCCCTTCAATGCTTCACTAAAATCGACTTGCAGGTAATGCCTAGAGGACAAAACATACTTGCATATGGACTAGCTACATCAACAATTACCTGTAAAATTCCTTTCTATCCCACTCGCAAGTACACTGTGGAGGTGAAGTTCAGACCAACCATTCTTGAAAACATCATATACTCTCAGGTATTCGGAAACAACGATCAAATTGAAGACTTCCTATAGTGTAAGAATGATTTCAAATGTACAAACATAGATCTAGAAAATGATGATGAGATTGTAAATACATCTTCCTTTGAAAGTGGTAGTGTAAATAACATAGATTCCAAAGGTTTGAATGAAAATAAAGTAGATACAGATGAATTGAATGAAAATGAGATAGATTTTAATATTCTACAATTGAAAAGTAACGTGTTACCTAGAGGTCTAGTTCCGCTAGAAGACTTGTTCGATTTTAACGATGTAGCCAAAAAAACGAAAATTGAAGCTAGTGGTAAAGAGGTTGAAGAGTGCAACATAGGAACAGAAGACAAAGCCAAGATGATAAAACTTTCTAAATCCCTACCCCCTGAGAAAAAATGAAAATACATTGAACTTTTTAAGGAATATGTGGACGTTTTTGTCTGGGGTTATGAGGACTTAAAATCCTACGATACAAGTATCATACAACATCAGATTCCCATAAAAGAAGAACACAATACTTTCAGGAAGAAACTTAGGAGAATAAACCCCGAGTTGCTTCCCCTAATAGAGAAATAAATTAAAAATATGTATGATGCAAAAATCATAGTCCCCTTGAGATTTTCCAAATCGGTCTCTAACCTAGTTCCTACCAGGAAGAAAACTAGCGAGATCAGACTTTGCATAGATTTCAGAAATATGAACAAAGTGTCTCTCAAAGACAATTACCCATTTCCCAAAATGGAGCACATTTTGAAAAACATAGTTGGGTCCAGTAGGATCTCCTTACTAGATGGTTTCTTGGGCTACAACCAAGTCCTTGTCCACCCAGAAGATCAAGAGAAGATTTCCTTTACCACCCCCTAGGGAACCTTCATGTATGTGAATATTCCCTTTGGCTTGATGAATGTTGGTGCCACTTTTCAAAGGGCAATGGATACTGCCTTTGTGGATGAACTGGGAAGATTTATAGTCATATATCTGGATGATTTGACTGTACGCTCCCAATTTGACGAAGAACACTTGCAGCATCTCAGACGTGTGTTTGAGAAGTACAAAAAATTCAGGATTTCATTGAACCCAAAAAAGTGTCTTTTCGGTTTAGAAGAAGGAAAGTTGTTGAGACACATAATATCGAAATATAGAATTAAAATAGACCCCAATAGGATAGAATTTATCCAGAAGGTGGAACACCCCAAGAACATCAAATAACTACAATCATTCATCAGTAAAATAAATTTCCTTAGAAGGTTCATACCCAACTTAGCCGAACTTCTTAGGAACATCACTAATATGCTTAAAAAAGACACAAAAATCAAGTGGAACACTGAATCCAAACAATCATTTGAGAAGGTGAAACATGTACTCACACAAGCCCCAGTCCTCATTAGCCCTGAATACACCAAATACTTTTTTCTTTTCTCTTTTTCATATGAACACATCATAGGAGCAGTGTTGTTACAGAAAAACAATGAAGGGTACGAACTGCCCATAGCATTTTTTCAGCAAAGCTTTGAGAGATGTTGCATTGAGCTACAACATAATGGAGAAACAAGCCTTTGCCTTGGTAAAGGCCATTAAAGACTTCAGAGTGTATATTCTCCATTCTCACACAATTTCATATGTCCCAAATGCAGTGGTAAAGGATATCCTGACTCCGGATAACCCAGATGGAAGGAGGGGAAAATGGATTGTGGTCATTCTAGAATATGACATCGAAATAAAACCTACAAAACTGATTAAAGGATAGGGTTTGGCCAAGATAATTGCTGAATCTAATTTTCATGATCTAGACATTAATTGTTTGGCTGCAGTTGACGGACTGGAAGAATAGGCGACTCCAAATGTAAAAGAGGTATTCTTAAACTCTCCTTGGTACGTAGACCTCATTTTTGTACTCCAAAATTTACAAGCTCCTCCTAGTTTGACTAAGACCAAAGCCAGATTTATTAAATTGAAAGCATTGAAATTTTGTATTCTTGAAGGTAATCTCTATTAGAAAGACCCTGGTGGTATCATTCTTAATTGCCTACTAAAAGACGACGCTGACAAAGTTCTTCAATATTTTCATGTAGGAGACTGTGGTGGGCACCTGAGCTGGAAGACCACGGCTAACAAGATTTTGAGAGCTTGTTTTTACCGGCCTATTTTGTTTGCGAACGTCCACCAGAAGGTTACTTCCTACCACAAGTGCCAAATTTTTGAAGGTAAAAGGAAGTTTTTTCCCCTCCCAATGAAACCTATCTCAGTTGAAGCTCCTTTCCAACAATGGGGCTTAGACTTCATTGGTGAAATACATCCGTCCTCCTCGGGCCAACATAAGTGGATCCTCACAGCCATGGACTACTTCACTAAGTGGATCGAGGTTGTACTATGTAGGAAATCTACTGACTCTGTTATCATCAAGTTTTTAGAAACTAACATCTTGTCTCATTTTGGATGCCCCGGAAAAATTATAGCTGACAATGCAAGGACTTTCATATCCAAAATGCTCATAGATTTGTGTAGCCAATATCGCATTACTCTGGGACACTCAACAGCTTATTATCCGCAAGGAAATGGGCTAGCTGAATCTTCAAACAAAATTTTGGTGAACATTCTCAAGAAAACACTACAAGAAAATAAGAAATCATGGAATAATAAGCTGGTTTTCGCACTCCAGGCCTACAGAATAAGCACCGAAAGAGCAATTGGTATGTCTCTATACCAATTGGTATACGACACTAAAGCATTTTTTCCCCTTTCATTAGGAGTCCTTGTCATGAAACTGTTGCAGGAAACACAAGTACAACCAAATTATGTTCAACGGATGATAAATCAAATGATTAATCTAATGCAGTCCAGAGAAGAGGTATAGAACAAGACTCAGGTCATCTAGGAGAACATCAAAAAAAAATTTGACAGAAGGACTAAAGAAGATGATTTTGAGTTAGGTGACTTGGTTCTCAAATGGATTCTATAAATGAGGATAAAGGTAAGCACAAAAAAATTGATAGCTTATGGAAAGGACCTTGCACCATTCAGGCATTCAGAGGAAATAACGCTTTTCTTCTCAACAAAAGTGATGGGACAAACTTGCCAGGTGGACCTATGAATGGCAGGATGTTGAAGCACTATTCACCCACCCAGTAAAGGCCGCGTCACCCATTTCCATTTTACAAACCATTTTTCTCTTACTTCCATTTTTTGAGTGGATAACATTGATCAGATGGTTGAAGCCCACAGAGAAGGCCCTCAGCCACTATACAATGTCGTCAAAATTTTCAAAATAAAGCAGATCAAATAGTTAAAGAAGCTCTGGAGAAAACTTCCAGGACATCAGGAAGCAGGATTCTTGGCACTTCACAAGGAGAGTACCATCCCCAGTTGGAGCCGCTGTTATAACCCTATAATTTATAGGATCAACTGGTGATTGAGATTTATTCCTTTAGTGTTTTTGGTTAGAAAATAATGTTTCATTCTGTAAATGATTTGAAAAGGAAAAGAAAATAAAAGGCAAAGAAAAAGAAAGAAAAAAGAAAAGAAAAGAAAAATGAGAAAAAGAATAAAAGAGGGCATAAAAGAAAAAATGAACAAAGCCCCATGCAATAACAATGACTTGATCCATAATGTTTAAACATGGTCAAGTCCTTTTGAATTGATGTTGATAGGATCAGTGAATACACTTGGCTAAACTGTTTAATCTTAGCTAAGTAGATAGGTTAACTAAATAATAAATTTGATCAAACTGTCTAATCTTGGTCAAATAATCCTAGGATAGAGTAATTTTTAGTCCAACAGTTTAATCTGGGCTAAATGTCATATGTGAATAGGTAAGGACATAGGTTAGTTGAATTTGTTGCAATAAAATATGCATGATTCTCAATTTAGATTCATGTCTTTGATGTTCGAAAGTATGGTGCCTAACTCCATGGTGACAAAAAGCAGGGAAAGCAGAGAAAACCCACAAAAAAGGCAATACGCCTAGATTTCCACTACATATGTGACTATCACGCTTGCATATTAAATATTGCGCATAGATCTACGGCTAAGGCATTGGTTCCTAGATCTATGGTCAAGAAATAATTCCAGACCCCCCCGGTCATTCTGCCTTTAACGGTGGGGGGGGGTCCAGAATGAAGTGGTTTCTCCTGGTGGACCCCACCCTAATGTGGCATGAATCGATTGCATCAGAATCCCTCCACCCCAAAATTACTTACCACTTACCACCCTTCTGACATACTACCTATGCATCATGACATCACACCCCACTACCTCCCCCTACAGGTTTCATCTCATAACTTCGTCAGTGCATTCCCCCTGGTCACCTATCACAAGTCACCTCAACTTGGCGTTCTCCAATCAACGCCCCCACGTCACCATGTCGCACCCATCACCCATCCTTTACCTGCCATCTCACACTTCAAATGATCTGTTGGCCATTTACTACAGGCTAACATATCCATTAGCCTGTTGACCTGTCCCCCACACCCAACGGATACCCATTCACTTAAAACTAGACCCTGTTCCACCATTTTCACACTGCTCAATATCTCCACACACCATACAACTCATTTTCCATCACTAATCTAGTCATCAACCTAGCCACAACCATTACCTACTAACGTTTTTTGTTTAAATTGCAGGTACCCTTCACAGTGATGGCGCCAATGTCTAAAAAAGTAGAGGGCAAGGAAAATCCATTCCTCCCACCTCGTGTCGACCTCGACCAGATTCCATTAGCTGAAAAGGATTATCTAATCTCAGAGACAATGTGTCAATTTGATTTCGTAGAGTTGCAGTCATGTTTTAAAGACACCTTCATAGATTGAAGTGATGAAATTGGGCTCTAGGAGTCCAATATTCCTCTGTATCTCTTTCCCCAAGTCCATCATTTCCCATAATTCGCCCTTAAATGTCAATCCTATTACCTCCCTAACCAGAGAGCCATAGTTTCTTCGTCCAAATAAATTCTTTTCGGTATCACACTAGAGGCCATTGATCAGATGATGCAAATATCTAGAGTCGAATCTGCCTCCCCTTTCAACCTTGAAATCCTAATAGAGTTGTACCAGAATCTGTCTTTTCCTCAAAGAGACGATATTTTTGAGCTTTTCCTCCCACAAGATGCTCAGCTCCCCAAGAAAAATCCCCTGTACCATTCTTCCCTCTTCTAAAAAAAGGGAAACCAAGTGATTTCATCACTTTGTTGTCTGCTTGGCTATTTTTCAGACGAATGGGTGGATGAACCTATATTGGATTTCCTATCCATTTTGTCTGGTCAGGAGAAGGCCACCATTCAATTTGACTACAACACTTTCCTAGCAGAGAACATCCACGATCAACTGTCAAAAATTGCCACAGAGGGTATGTTCCGGTATTCCTCAATACTGGCTTACATGTTCACCTTCTTTCAAGCAGAAAAGTTCTCCTTCCTAATGCAGAAAATGAACAAGGACGACAAACCATAGGAGGTAACATCTTGGACTTCACTGCTCAGAAGGAACTCCATAGAGTTCATCTTCAAATAGCTCATCGAGCATCTTGCACCTCTCGGACCTTGCAAAGACGGGAGATTGGTACTTGTATCAAAATCACACCGAAATCAGAGTATACGGGTGTGAGCTAGCTCCATACAAGCTACCCAAGTATTTACCAGTGAGGATATTTGCCTTGGAATATATAAGACAAATGATAAATTCAGATGATATACACTTTGTGTCTCTGAAGAAGAGACATCAACTGAGGATTAAGGGGCAGATAAGATTTTTTATCTACAACAGTCAAGCTACCAGGGAAGAGGCAGATAAACTTTTGAAGGAAATAAAGTTCGACACAAGTTTCCTATGGCACTATGATCTGTGTGGGATCATCTCGAAGATGAGAGTGAAGAATAAAAATATCCCATATGTTCATACACCCAAGCCCGAGATAGAAAAGTTTTTGAACCAAATGGAGTGGGAGGTGAACACTATGGAAGAGGTAGAACAATAGTCTCGTTCAATTATTATACTTCTCCTTCTGTCACCGAAGTCTCAGTTGAGGATTTCCAGATACACTCAGAAAGGCCAAAATCTAGTCATACAAATGACATGGCTAGTGAAAATGAAACCCAGTCAAAAACAATTATGAAAGATGATCATTCACCTCTAATATCAAGCAACCAACAGATCATGTCTACTTCTTCATCCAAGAAGCAGACTGACACTCCACTAATAAGCCAGCCAAATCAAGGAGGTGCTAAGTTGAGTATTTTTTAGAAATATGATATGATCAAGAAGAAGAATCGGATGCTAACCAGCAACACCTATGCTCAGTTTTGGAAGCAAACATCCATAGCACAACACAGACTGTTGTCTTCTTTTGATACAAAGAAAGGCATGATGTACATGGCCTTTCTGTAGACACAAGTGCATGACCCTAAAGAGATCACTGATTACAAGAGAGCAACATTTGATTTCAACACTAGAGATGTACATCAAGTTGATCAGATGGATCTACACAAGAAAATTGGAGAAATGGTTTTCTCTACATTGGCCAATGCTTCTACTGTTATTGCAAAACTACAGATTTCTCTAAACAATGTGCAGACCCAATTAAAGTTGGAGAAGATATCATCTTTTGCAAAGGACAACAGAATTAAGTCTTTAGAAGAATTGGTACTAAAGATTGGGTATGATCCCTCAAATGTGAAAGAAGTTGAAGAGATGCTCAAGAAAAATAATGTTGACATAACATCTTTGAGGAAACAACTGAAACTACCACCTATAGAAGATGCACAGGTAAAGGAGATAGCTGAGACAGAAGGTGAAAAGGACAAAATTCTCAAGTTGATGATGGAGCAGAATGCATAGTTAAGAGAGATGGAAGCAGAGCTAGAGATATTGGTAAAGGAGAAGGAACAATAAACACCTATGGAAGTAATTCCACTGAGTGCACTTCCCCTCACAGGATTTAGCACAACAACTGTAGTAGAAACCACCACAACAGAAATTTAATCAGCCACCCGACTGTCAGCTCTGGAAAAGACAGTGGAGCTAGCAAAATTCATGGAGGAGATGAACTTACAAGAGACATAAATCTACAGACTAAAAAAGGAGGCTGGGAGTCTTTAGGATCTCAAGACATCTTATCAGACAAGTTTCCACATGGAGAAGCAAACATCAGAGAATCTCAAGCAGGAACTGCAGCAGCTGCAAAAGAAAACATTGGCAGGCAAGACACTTGCCGAAGCGAAGGAGAATATTTGGATGGATATTTCAAAATCTATAAATGAAATCTGGCCTATCGTGCAAATCATGTTTGAGAAAAATGAACTGGTGTTGAGGAGCAGATAGGATATCGACAAGATAAAGGGAGAGCTAGGGGAAATGCCCACTGAAGAAAATGAAATTATCGAATTCTTGAATTCGAATACCAAAGAAGAGCTAAAATACCTGAAGATTGAATATAGGAAAAAACCCATCCTCAAAGTCAAGAGGGTTCTGAACAAAAAAGGACTGATGTTGCAGCTAGAGGAGAAAGTCCAGAACATTGACGTCGGAGTTCATAGATTTTTCAGCAAAACAATGCCTTGCAGAAGAAGGGTCTCCCTAGCTGGCGGGTTTTGAACGATAAGATGATGACCTTATCTGACTATAAGCAAGACATTGCCATGGTGCCCAAAGATAGTTCTAAATTTTCGAGAATACAGGGCAGTATAAAAAGCAAGGCATTCTTAGAGACTTTGCAGCCAGAACTCAACATACAACATGAGATCAAGTATATTTTCATTGTCAAGCCAACATTTTCCAAGTATACCGAAATGGATGAGATCTACCGAAGATTTCTCAAAGTCACCACTCCCAGTCGTTAAAGATGGGAGGATTTGTGCAATTTGATCGAATGAGGGATGAGGTGTCCCATCCAATTCAACATGCGGAGCAGTTAAAATTCTAGTGGATGACTCACCAACGACCTTCCCCAAAATCAGCATGAGAAATTCAACACATCATCATCAATTACCTATAGTTTGGTATTATGTTACTTAGTTAGTTAGATTTAGATCTTGCCACATCTTAATCAGTAATGACAGGGTTGTTTGTAATTTTGAGTATAAATACTTCAAACTTTGAAGTACTGAGGGTTGATTTTTATGCCCCAGAAAGCTGTAAGCATTGTAAATTTTATCAAGAGATCTTCCAGTAATATAAAAAGATGCTTCACATGATTCATGCTTGTCATTTGTTCGTGAAGTTTTCTATTCTTAGTTGAATGTGTATCTTTCTTAGTTATCATATTGTTTTCTAACCTGATCATTTAAAAGGAGTTAAATTTGCAGAATTTACCTTTGCATACTCTGTTCCTTGCTTTTAAATATCTAAGTGTTTTTCTTCTTACGTTGTATTCAAGAAATTCTTAAATGCTTCTTGGGTATAATTAAACAATCTTGCCTTTTCTGTTGTCCATCATTTTATTTCTAAAGAATCCAATAGTTGCATTATCCTTCCCTGTGAAAAGAATCTTTATATTTGTTCTCTTATATCAACCTTTATAAACAGACCCCATAGCCCAATGAATGCGTAAAACCTTTTCAACCATTTTATAAAAAAAAAAACAACTTAGTCTTATTCATCTTAACTACCCTAATATCTGAAATTTGAAACAAAGTTAAATCTCATAGAGAGATCCCTCTTTGAAACTGGCAGGGCTAGATCCCAGTTTCGAAGTGGTTGGATAAGTTTACCTCTGGTAATTTTCTTCTACTTTCCAACAACCTATGGGAATTTACAGAGTGATAACACTTAGTATCCAACAGTTTTTCGGTGTCCAGGTATGAACGATTTATTCACCCTTTTTCCTACATTAATTTATCAATCCGGGTGCGTATTCTTTCAAGGCAACGCACAAGGTATATGCAGGGGCAAGAGCACAATCTGTTCTGGCCAAGGGTTCATGATTAAGATTCAAAACATTGATTTGAAACTAGATTAATTACAATTTAGAAAAGCAATCATAAGAATTAAAACATTGTAACAGCAAGCATAAACTAATAAATAATACACACAAAAAGACGCAGCACCTGATCAGAAGAGCGGGCCCAACTCTCTGATCAGGGCTGCGTTAGTCACAGCGAATATTAAGACAAAAAAATAGATGATGCTTTATAAATCTGAGAAGGGTTATTACAATATCAATGGGGGCATCCCCAGTTACAGGAATAAACTGTCTTTTATACATGGAGAGGGAGAACAACCTCTTTCCCCAAAACATTGTAACCTGTTGGCAGCTCAATATATTTTTAATTTTCTATGTTAATTAAAGGATCTATATAGCTGCCTAACTAGGGTCATGAATTTTTCTCACTCTTCATGAGCAGTTTCCGAAACCACAATTGTAAATCGTCGCTTCTCCCTATTGTCTATTCAAACTTTGTTTTCATGACTGCAAGCATGAAAATTTGCGACTGGGATTACCATTATGTTTTTAAAATTTCATTAAAGACAAATTGCTCATATGGTTTATGACAGAATTTTGATTTCTTGCTCTGAAGATGTTTCTCTCCTTGTTTGTGATCTTTTCAATTCTAAGGATACCTCAGATATTGATATTTTTAACAAAATATCCCCACCATTCAATTTTTTGTATTGATTTTGGTTTGAGTTTTGATCACATTTCTTTCATGAAACTTTTGACTATTCGATTTTTGTAAACTTACCCAACTTTGCAATTAAACCATGATGTGTGCACTTATGTTGTTTTGAGTACTTTGGTCCTAGATTGTACTCAATACCAAGGTGGCATACGATGTATAGATTTCCATTACTCCTTAGCATGGTCTCGGGTTTCACAAAACTCTTCACACGCATTTTGATCAAACACCCTTCCCATCGTATGAGTCATTACAACTTGTATTGTTAGGCTCGGGGTTATGGCTCTGTTTCGTTTTTGCAAACCCTACCTATATGATGTGCTTTGACTACCCCCCCATCCAGTATGGCCCCTGTAGTAAGGATTGAACCAAACGGTATCCAAACCCTGCTCTCATACGATGATACTAGGGAGGATTTGGAAAGAAATGGCTGGCATGTTTTCATCAAGAAGTTTCAAGGTTTTAATCTTCAGGTTGCCCAAGAATTCATCTTATCCTTTGATGGTTGTAGAGTGAAGGTTGGTGATGTGCAGTTGGAGGTTATCGAGGGTTTCATGAGTCAAGTTACAGGACTCCATGTAACCCCGAAGTTTTACACTTTTGTTAGCAGAGTTTAATCTCGTTTATTTTTCTTGTTGGAGACACAATTTTGTGGGAGGGATTCCGAGCAAACCGCTACGAATTAGACAAAACCCTTTAAAACCCAGAACCAAAATGAGCCCTTTTACCTTCTCCGTGAGCCGTTTCTCCAAAAAATGGACCATTGCAGCGATATGCCTCGACCTTTGGAGGTAAATTTCTCATATTTTTTGTGTCAGGTAAGATGAGCGTTTTTTCTATTATTCTGTTACAGGCCTTGCTACAGTGCCCTTCCCACCTACTGAGGCCTATGCCTTAGCATCCTACATCACCCCTCTCACCCATCCAGCCATGTGTCTCAGCCTCCTACTGTGAACCCTTGATCAATCCAAAGGATATTCAACCAGTCTGTGAGCAGGTTATACATCTAAAGGACTGTGTTAAAAATGTAAAGAAACCTACAGAAAAACGATTGAAGACCACAGGACATGTGATATTTAAAAATGTAGAAGCAGCTACAACCATCGTTAACTCCAAAGTTTCATGATTTGATTTGATTGCATGGTCAATGTTATGATCTTATGAATGAATAGCATGTTTGTTTTCATTCTTAGTTAGATTATTTGGTTGTTAAACAAAGCTTTATTTTTAAATTAGTTTGTTCCGTTTATTAAAAAAAATGAGATTTCTTTTACTATTTTAACTAGCTACAGAATCGTAAGATTCTATAGCCAGTTATATCAATTTGAAATGTGTAAATTAATGACAGAAAAGGTATCTAAAATTCTCTATTTTCTTTCTCTTCCAGGATATTCAGGGATCTATGATGTCAAAAAATGATTTGAGGCACTCTTCAGACTTTCTAGCCATATCAATAATGTAGTTTCAATGCACAAAAATAGACTGTTGTTAGTTTTTCTTAGGATTTGGAAAATCCAGGGTGGTTGCATCCCCCTTTAATTTAAAAAAAAAAAATTGATCTTAGCAACAGAAACATTTATCTTTCCCGGGCCTTTATAAACCTATCATTTTGTAAACAGAATCATCTCGGCCTGGGGCAAGAGTATGGGCGTTTTATCACATACTTGAATGGAATATAATGCATGTTACAGCTTTAGCTTTTCTATATGATGTTTGCATTCAAGTTATGTTTATTTCAATTTGATAATAGATTGTGATTGATTTTGTTGTCATGGTTTATTGCAAGTTGATATGATTCAATTTATATATGTTGTCCATATCTCGTGTTTCAGATGTAACACACAGTGATCATCTATATAATTTAAATTAAGAGATTTATCTCTAATTTTAGTTGAATGTTTACATGCAAGTTCTTACAAGAAGAATTATCTCATCGTAGCTACTTGCAAATCATAAGATTACTGTGACTATCTCAAGATTTGTTGCAGGTTCACTTCTCAGATAAAGGTGGTTGGATATTCAATATTGAACAAACATTGGATGCAATAACAGGTTAGCCTGTTATTTGATTTCATTAGCTTGCTGAATATAGACGTTTTCTATATGTAGAACATTTTCTACTATTTATTATTTTCTATTCAATTAGGCAGTTTAATATTTGATTTCATGAGTGTATACATCTAAGAAAACAAACCAAAAAAAATAGATAGTATTTTCACTTTCTTTATCACTGTTGTTAAAGGGACCAATTTACATTTGATTTTTACGGGTTTAGATTAAAACTCGTGATTTGTACAAATTGTATATAGAATTATCATACATATATTATTTAAATAATTTGTACATATATATACTTAGATGTACATAGATATTTTAGTAATTGTTATCTAGTAAGTTATTGTTTTTCCCTTTAGTTATTTTTCATTTTCCTTAGAACTTAGATCGGCCAATGGAGGCACTAAACCCGTCGGAGTGAATTAATCCAAATGGCTTGAGTTAATTAGACAACCCTGGACTAGATTCACTCTTCCAATTGACGAGCAGTCAATTTTGTCCATCAACAAATGGCGCTAGAAGGAGGGTCGACTAACAAGTTGGCCTTGTAGGAGCCTTTATTTTAAATGTATTCAATTTCCCCATGGCTTCCCAAATCACTGTGTTGGAACATGATTTCAACTTCTCATTATCCGATGTTCCCAATGAGACAATCTCTTGCTTGTCCAAACTCACCTTTGATGGTGGAGGCAATGTATCTACTAAAGACCACCTTAACAAGTTTTGGTGCAAATGCATCAAACATGACATCTCAGATTTAAGAGTTTTATGCATATTCTTCGCTTATAGTTTTAGAGGTTAGATTAAACATTGGTTTGAATCCTTTCCAGCATGTCACATTTTTGACTGGTTTCAATTTGTAGATGAATTTCTAGATGCTTTTGAAATTTATGATTTCAATCAATTATGTGAAGAATTTCATACTTCGCTAATCAACGATGATTCATCTTCGGAAGACTTTTTGACAAGAGTCTATCATATCCTCTGTAAATTTAATCTCAATGACATGTCATTTGCATTAAATCTCCTCTATGATGCTTGCATCCCTTCCATCCAGTCATATTCAATCACGAATGAAGAACCAATTGCAAATCCTATCACTCAACTGCGAGAAGAATTTTCTTCACAAGATGAGAAGAATCCTTCTGACAATGTTGAACAAGCAAGGGAGGTAGAATCTATTGACCAGGTTCTTATTGACAACCAAATTGGTTTTTCCTCTGAATCATTCTATTTTCAGTCTTCAACCAGTATGGAAGAAAATTTGTTTCCGGCTCAAGGTGAATATCCTCATTCTTGTAACTCATGCTCTAATCAATATTTAAAATCAGTCATTGAAGAACACTTGAGTGACGAAAATTGTCTTAAATGTTCTAACACTCTTATGAAACTGATTAGAGAAGAAGATATGCAGCTAGAAGAAGAAACTTTAAACCTTCATTCTCAAAATGTACTTTATCCACAGGAAAGACTAGATGTTCGTCATGTAAGTTTTGAATTATCTATCATACAGAAGGAAAATCCAAATGATCATATTATGTTGAGGAATTTGTCACCAAAACGGAGTAAGAGTTTTAAAGAAGGTGAAGAGAAATGTCTTGAGAATACCATTGTTAATTATCGTAGTTCAAGAGATTCTTTTCATGTGCTTATTTATGATTCCTTTTATTCTTTATATCCTGATCTCTTCCTAGACTCTATTGGACTTGACACCTTACCTACAACATCCTACTCTNAAGGATTGAACCAAATGGTATCCAAACCCTGCTCTCATACGATGATACTAGGGAGGATTTGGAAAGAAATGGTTGGCATGTTTTCATCAAGAAGTTTCAAGGTTTTAATCTTCAGGTTGCCCAAGAATTCATCTTATCTTTTGATGGTTGTAGAGTGAAGGTTGGTGATGTGCAGCTGGAGGTTATTGAGGGTTTCATGAGTCAAGTTACAGGACTCCATGCAAGCCCTGAAGTTTTACACTTTTGTTAGCAGAGTTTGATCTCGTTTATTTTGCTTGTTGGAGACACAATTTTGCGGGAGGGATTCCGAGCAAACCGCTACGAATTAGACAAAACCCTTTAAAACCCAAAACCAAAATGAGCCCTTTTACCTTCCTCGTGAGCAGTTTCTCCAAAAAATGGACCATTGTAGTGATATGCCTCGACCTTTGGAGGTAAATTTCTCATATTTTTTGTGTCAGGTAAGATGAGCGTTTTTTCTATTATTCTATTACAGGCCTTGCTACAGTGCCCTTCCCACCTACTCAGGCCTATGCCTTAGCATCCTACAACACCCCTCTCACCCATCGATCCATGTGTCTTAGCCACCTACTGTGAACCCTTGATCAATCCGAAGGATATTCAACCAGTCTGT
Organism: Picea sitchensis; assembly: GCA_010110895.2. Lineage (NCBI taxonomy): Eukaryota > Viridiplantae > Streptophyta > Pinopsida > Pinales > Pinaceae > Picea > Picea sitchensis. The sequence continues at coordinate 49,214 of SNQJ01S0039154.1, forward strand.
GAGCAGGTTATACATCTAAAGGACTATGTTAAAAATGTAAAGAAACCTACAGAAAAATGATTGAAGACCATAGGAAATGTGATATTTAAAAATGTAGAAGTAGCTACAACCATCGTTAACTCCAAAGTTTCATGATTCGATTTGATTACATGGTCAATGGTATGATCTTATGAATGAATAGCATGTTTGTTTTCATTCCTTAGTTAGATTATTTGGTTGTTAAACAAAGCTTTATTTTTAAATTAGTTTGTTCCGTTTACTAAAAAAAATGAGATTTCTTTTACTATTTTAACTAGCTACAAAATCGTAAGATTCTATAGCCAGTTATATCAATTCGAAATGTGTAAATTAATGACAGAAAAGGTATCTAAAATTCTCTATTTTCTTTCTCTTCCAGGATATTCAGGGATCTATGATGTCAAAAAATGATTTGAGGCACTCTTCAGACTTTCTAGCCATATCAATAATGTAGTTTCAATGCACAAAAATAGACTGCTGTTAGATTTTCTTAGGATTTGGCAAATCCAAGGTGGTTGCATCCCCCTTTATTTTTTAAAAACAAATTTGATCTCAGCAACAGAAACATTTATCTTTCTTGGGCCTTTATAAACCTATCATTTTGTAAACATAATCATCTCGGTCCGGGGAAAGAGTATGGGCGTTTTATCATAGACTTGAATGGAATATAATGCATGTGGCATGTTTAGCTTTTCTATATGATGTTTTCATTCAAGTTATGTTTATTTCAATTTGATAATATATTGTGATTGCTTTTGTTGTCATGGTTTATTGCAAGTTGATATGATTCAATATATATATGATGTCCATATATCGTGTTTCATATGTAACACACAGTGATCATCTATACAATTTAAATTAAGAGATTTATCTCTAATTTCAGTTGAATGTTTACATGCAAGTTCTTACAAGAAGAATTATCTCATCATAGCTACTTGCAAATCATAAGATTACTGTGACAATATCTATTATATGTTCTGTTATTTTAATTCAGTCTCCAGCATTATTGTTTCGTATTTATTCGGAGCAATCTCAAGATTTGTTGCAGGTTCACTTCTCAGATAAAGGTGGTTGGATATTCAATATTGAACAGACATTGGATGCAATAATAGGTTAGCCTGTTATTTGATTTCATTAGCTTGCTGAATATAGACGTTTTCTATATGTAGAACATTTTCTACTATTTATTATTTTTTGTTCAATTAGGCAGTTTAATATTTGATTTCATGAGTGTATACATCTAAGAAAACAAACCAAAAAAATTAGATAGTATTTTCACTTTCTTTATCACTGTTGTTAAAGGGACCAATTTACATTCGATTTTTACGGGTTTAGATTAAAACTCGTAATTTGTACAAATTGTATATAGAATTATCATACATATATTATTTAAATAATTTGTACATATATATACTTAGATGTACATAGAGATTTTAGTAATTGTTATTTAGTAAGTTATTGTTTTTCCCTTTAGTTATTTTCCATTTTCTTTAGAACTTAGATCGGCCAACGGAGCCACTAAACCCGTCGGAGTGAATTAATCCAAACGGCTTGGGTTAATTAGACAACCCTAGACTGGATTCACTCTTCCAATTGACGAGCAGTCAATTTTGTCTGTCAACAAATGGCACTAGAAGGAGGGTCGACTAACAAGCTGGCCTTGTAGGAGCCTTTATTTTAAATGTATTCAATTTCCCCATGGCTTCCCAAATCACTGTGTTGGAACATGCTTTCAACTTCTCATTATCTGATGTTCCCAATGAGACAATCTCTCGCTTGTCCAAACTCACCTTTGATGGTGGAGGCAATGTATCTACTAAAGACTACCTTAACAAGTTTTGGTGCAAATGCATCAAACATGACATCTCAGATTTAAGAGTTTTATGCATATTGTTCGCTTTTAGTTTTAGAGGTCAGATTAAACATTGGTTTGAATCTTTTCCAGCATGTCACATTTTTGACTTGTTTCAATTTGTAGATGAATTTCTAGATGCTTTTGAAATTTATGATTTCAATCAATTATGTGAAGAATTTAATACTTCGCTAATCAACAATGATTCATCTTCGGAAGAATTTTTGACAAGAGTCTATCATATCCTCTGTAAATTTAATCTTGATGACATTTCATTTGCATTAAATCTCCTCTATGATGCTTGCATCCCTTCCATCCAGTCATATTCAAT
>SNQJ01S0039154.1:52827-69522 GCA_010110895.2 Picea sitchensis
ATATTTGTGTCATTTTTTGATATATTACCATTCTTGTTAGTAATGTTTGATTTTGTTTCCATTGCAGGATTGGAGTTACTCCGATGGCTACATTAGAAACATGACTTCACGTAGTACTCTGATTTGTTTAGTAGTTAGGGTAGGTTTAGGAATAGGTTTTCTTTCAGTTTTATTTCTCGCTATTTCTCTTTGTAATAATGCAACCATGAACACAAGTGGGTGCACCACGAGAACCATAACATGATTATTGTCAGGGAAGTCCGCGTAATCCTTTTCTCTATGCTTTTCGTTGAATATTTCTTTTCAAAGCTGCAGTATTATTATGAAAAATTTAAATGGAAAGTAAAGAGATAAATAAATCTGAATTGTAAATTCAACCCTGACCCAAGGTACCACAAGTAGGACTGCTTTCACATCAAACATGATTTTTCTATTTTCTTTCAGTCTCCCAAGGGATTTTTTGCATGATGTTTTCAGATACACCTTCTGTACATATTTTTTTGTTTGGATTTCTTTGCTTTCCAATTTTTCTTTGTTGTTTTGTTTTGTTTTAATTTTATTTCAACGGTCCTTTTGAGTTAAACATCCCTTTTTTACAGTCTAGTTTAGACAAAGAGAAACATAATGCTTCATCTCGAAAATAGCTTTCAAAGGCTGTTGGAACATCTATTGTTGTCCTTCACTGAAATTGTAGGCTGGTTAAAGGTGTCATTTTGTCTGAAATTCAATTACTTGGTTTCAATCTGCACTTGAAAGTATTCACGAATATCTTTAAAAAGTCTCTTTATGTTGTCCCTGCTCTTTAAGAAAGAAACTCAACGATGTCTCCTTGTCCTTGAAAATTAGTTCTATCAATGAACTGTTTTTCAGATCTTGATGAAGGTTTGCTAGAAAATTTAAAGGCCTGTGGAAATATTAAGTTGAATTAAAAAACTGGAATTTTCAGCGTCACCCCACTCTATTGAATATCTTTAAAACTATATCAGAATGTGAATAAACTCTCAGAGAGATGTGGGAAGTGTTTGTAAACCCATCGGGACACTGAACAGGTCTACTGGCAGCAGGTAAATGCATGCATGATGCCAAGATAACTTTGTTGAGGTACTGAACAGGCCCACTAGTAGCGAAGCGATGTCAGGTAAAAGAAAATTCTCAGGTATAAACCTTGTGTTGACCATAAGCATCCTTCGTTCTGATACAAAATTTCTTGGGCAGGATATGGACGTCAGAGTGGTTTAATTGACATCCATATCAAGGCTATGGATGCCTTCTAGCAGTAGTGGCCCTGTCAACAGTATTGGAGATTTTAACTTAACATCGTGGCTTTCTTTTGTTAGGTTTGTCACCGGGTTTCATTCTTTTAAATGAAAGGTATTTGAAACTAGGTTGCGTTTTGTTTTTTTAAAGATGTTCAAATAACCTTGCAGTTGTTCTTCGATTTGAAGTCTTTCAGATTTATCTAACCTGAACTTGTTTGTATTAAAGAGATAACTGCTTCTCCCAGCATGTCGCCATTGTTGGCAGATCAATATATTTTTATTTTTTTATGTTAATTAAACGATCTATATAGCTGCCTAACTAGGGTCATGAATTTTTATCACTCTTCATGAGCAGTTTCCGAAACCACAGTTGTAAATCATCGCTTCTCCCTATTGTCTTTTCAAACTTTGTTTTCATGACTGCAAGCATGAAAATTTGCGACTGGGATTACCATTATGTTTTTAAAATTTCATTAAAGACAAATTGCTCATATGGTTTATTACAGAATTTTGATTTCTTGCTATGAAGATGTTGCTCTCCTTGTTTGTGATCCTTTAAATTCTAAGCATGCCTAAGAGATTGATAGTTCTAACAAAATATCCCCAGCATTCGATTGTTTGTATTGATTTTGGTTTGATTTTTTATCACATTTCTTTCATGAAACTTTTGACTACTCAATTTTTGTAAACTTACCCAACTTTGCAATCAAACCATGATGCGTGCACTTATGTTGTTTTGAGTACTTTGGTCCTAGCTTGTACTCAATACCAAGGTGGCATACGATGTATAGATTTCCATTACTCCTTAGCATGGTCTTGGGTTTCACAAAACTCTTCACACACGTTTTGATCAAACACCCTTCCCATCGTATGAGTCATTACATCTTGTATTGTTAGGCTCGGGGTTATGGCTTTGTTTCATTTTTGCAAACCCTACCTGTATGTTGTGATTTGATTACCCCCTGTCTAGTATGGCCCCTGTAGTAAGGATTGAACCAAACAATATCCAAACCCTACTCTCATACGATGATACTAGGGAGGATTTGGAAAGAAATGGCTGGCGTGTTTTCATCAAGAAGTTTCAGGGTTTTAATCTTCAGGTTGCCCAAGAATTCATCTTATCCTTTGATGGTTGTAGAGAGAAGGTTGGTGATGTGCAGCTAGAGGTTATCGAGGGTTTCCTAAGTCAAGTTACAGGACTCCCTGCAAGCCCTGAAGTTTTACACTTTTGTTAGCAGAGTTTAATCTCATTTTTTTTTTTTGCTGGAGACACAATTTTGTGGGATAGATTCCGAGAAAAATGCTACGAATTAGAAAAAACACTTTAACACCCAGAACCGAAATGAGCACTTTTACCTTCAACAGGGGCAGTTTCTCCAAAAAATGGACCATTGCAGAGATATGCCTCGACCTTTGGAGGTAAATTTCTCATATTTTTTGTGTCAGGTAAGATGAGTGTTTTTTCTATTATTCTGTTGCAGGCCTTGCTACAATGGCCTTCCCACCTACTCAGGCATGTGCCTTAGCATCCTACAGCACCCCTCTCACCCGTCCAGCCATGTGTCTCAGCCTCCTACTGTGAACCCTTGATCAATCTGAAGGATATTCAACCAGTCTGTGAGCAGGTTATACATCTAAAGGACTGTGTTAAAAATGTAAAGAAACCTACAGAAAAATGATTGAAGACCACAAGACATGTGATATTTAAAAATGTAGAAGCAGCTACAGCCATCGTTAACTCCAAAGTTTCATGATTTGATTTGATTGCATGGTCAATGGTATGATCTTATGAATGAATAGCATGCTTGTTTTCATTCCTTAGTTAGATTATTTGGTTGTTAAACAAAGATTTATTTTTAAAATAGTTTGTTTTGTTTATTAAAAAAAATGAGATTTCTTTTACTATTTTAACTAGCTACAGAATCGTAAGATTCTATAGCCAGTTATATCAATTCGAATTGTGTAAAGTAATGACAGAAAAGGTATCTAAATTCTCTATTTTCTTTCTCTTCCAGGATATTCAGATATCTATGATGTCAAAAAATGATTCGAGGCACTCTTCAGACTTTCCAGCCATATCAATAATGTAGTTTCAATGCACAGAAATAGACCGCTGTTAGTTTTTCTTAGGATTTAGCAAATCCAGGGTGGTTGCATCCCCCTTTATTTTTTAAAAACAAATTTGATCTCAGCAACAGAAACATTTATCTTTCTTGGGCCTTTATAAACCTATCATTTTGTAAACAGAATCATCTCGGCCTGGGGCAAGAGTATGGGTGTTTTATCATAGACTTGAATGGAATATAATGCACGTTACATCTTTAGCTTTTTTGTATGATGTTTTCATTCAAGTTATGTTTACTTTAATTTGATAATAGATTGTGATTTCTTTTGTCTTCATGGTTTATTGCAAGTTGATATGATTCAATTTATATATGCTGTCCATATCTCGTGTTTCAGATATAAAACACAGTGATCATCTATACAATTTAAATTAAGAGATTTATCTCTAATTTCAGTTGAATGTTTACATGAAAGTTCTTACAAGAAGAATTATCTCATCGTAGCTACTTGCAAATCATAAGATTACTGTGACTATATCTATTATATGTTCTGTTATTATAATTCAATCTCTGGCATTATTGTTTCGCATTTATTCGAAGCATCTCAAGATCTGTTGCAGGTTCACTTCTCAGATAAAGGTGGCTGGATATTCAATATTGAACAGACATTGGATGCAATAATAGGTCAGCTGGTTATTTGATTTCATTATCTTGCTGAATATAGAATTTTTCTATATATAGAACATTTTCTACTATCTATTATTTACTGTTCAATTAGGCAGTTTAATATTTGATTTCATGAGTGTATACATATAAGAAAACAAACCAAAAAAATTAGATAGTATTTTCACTTTCTTTATCACTGTTGTTAAAGGGACCAATTTACATTTGATTTTTATGGGTTTAGATTAAAACTCGAGATTTGTACAAATTGTATATAGAATTATCATACATATATTATTTAAATAATTTGTACATATATATACTTATATGTACATATAGATTTTAGTAATTGTTATTTAGTAAGTCATTGTTTTTCCCTTTAGTTATTTTCCGTTTTCTTTAGAACTTAGATCGGCCAACGGAGCCGCTAAACCTGTCGGAGTGAATTAATCCAAATGGCTTGGGTTAATTAGACAACCCCGGACCAGATTCACTCTTCCAGTTGATGAGCAGTCAATTTTTCCCATCAACATAATTGTATCCCCGGAAATATACATTAGTTGGAACAACACCAATACCATATAGACAAGATCAATGAGATGCCCAAGAATGGTTCAGGAATCTGTGATTCCAACTGTGTGGCCTCCTTATGGCTTGGTCGTTGTTGTGAATAGAGGATCTGCTATGGGATACTGAAGCCTTGGTTCCAGTTCTCCAGAAGCTGCGGTCAAACATTCATTTTAGTGCTGCGAATAGGAAAAAATCCGCGACTTTATTTCATTAATAAAATATTATAATAGACAAGGTAGGGGTGTTTACCTTACAGATTTAGCATAGTAAACAGAGGTAAATAATTTCAAAAAGGTCAAAAAGGGTAATGGAAATGCAGCAAAAAGATAGTGCCTAACATCTCCCCCCAACTAGCCTTCTGCATGCCCTCATGCAGTTCGCCGCCTCCACAGTTCTGGATTTCGCAGACTATTGGCTTCCTGAAAATGGGTGAGATCATATTCTCTAGCCATCTCTATCCCTGGAACTTTAAAACCATTTGAAAGGAGGACTTCTTTCCACCAATCTTCTGAAACATTATACACTGGAGTGTAATTTTCTATTAGCAACTAAATAGTGGGAAATTGAAACCGGATTCCCATCCATCAGACCCTGCATGTTCAGACACATGCCACATATTTGGGCACTCTAGGGAGTACATGTGAAAAATTTGGTGCCCCAAAAGGTTCCCTGTTCCGGACAGCTGTAGGTGACATCATCCACCTTTTCTGACAGCAATCAAGGGCCTCATATTGAAATGTGACTAATTGCTTGACACAAAGATCAAGGCACCAATTTTGTGTCCGCAACATTCTGTCTCTATTCCCCTCAATTCCAAAAAAGGTGTTGTGTTTAGTGAACATGGTGACTGAACTCTCATGTTCTCCTCTTACTATAAATGAATTTGTAACCTGGTTAGATTCAATTGTGTTAAAAGCCTTCTGCCAGCTAATCTGGTTGAAAGTGTAAGAGGTGAGGGACCTTAAATGAATGCCCCCGACATATGGGACTGGGTTCAATTCTCTATCCAGGTGCAGCAGATACCCATGCAGGTAAAATTCACACATCAAATGTTGAGTTGGCACGTCGTGGTGCCTCATTATTCAGAGGAATTATACACCATCTTCTATTTTATAACTAATCTTGTTTTTTATGCTCTCCATGTAGAATAAAAGAAAACGTTCATGTAAGAATAAAGAATAACAAGAAGCAGGGGGGAGACATGCCATCACCTCTTGCACCAAATCAATCATTTGCTCCTTATCATTTTTCAGCTCTGCCACTTCCTTTTCCAGCTACTCCATCTTGAGCTACTACTTTGCATGCCTTAATCTCATGATGTCTATACACTCCACATATTCAAAAATGGTTGTGGAGGCTCATTCTTGAGTTCTTCTGACCTCATTTTGATACTGAGCCACAGTAGATTTCCAAGTCTTCACTTCAGTTGTTAAGGCATACTCATGGTCTTCAACCAATCACTCAACCGGGTCTATTTGAGTAGTAGCAGAGGTTATGGCAACCTGGTCCGTCTAAGTCTCTGCTTCTACTCCAATGGCCTTGGACTTTCTAGCTTGTTGTTTGTATTTCTTCATCCACTTCTGCATTTTGTGTACCTATTGCCTTGGTTTCCTAACCTCCATCTTAAGCTGCATTGTCTCTTTAAACTATAGCTGATGTTTTTGTTTGATTGGGAGTCTTACGACCTTATTGCCTAACTTTTCCATTGGCTCATTCGTTGGGACCACTTCGCTTGGTCCCTCCTCCTCGCCAATGGCTATTTCCTCTTGTTGCGTGCTCACCATGACCGATGGTGCCCTTGTGAGATTCTCTCCTACTAATGTGTCTGTTGGAATCCTTCCTAGTTCCCCAGCCTCGGGGACCTCTACCTCTTTTTTATTTTCAGGCTCTGAAGTTCTTGTTGCCTGAGTAGCATCCACCCCACACGGTTGTGGCCTTTGTGATAACTTCAAAATTGGAGGAATGGCGAGATCTTCTTCTATGCGCCAAGGGGGATGAGTTCGCCTTGCTCCTCTTGGAATAAAGGAGAAAAAGGAGAACTGGTAGGGATCTTCAATGTTTGGTCCCGAGGTCGACGTTGGTTCTTATGGGTCAGCGCCAACCTCACGCCCTAGTTCTCCCAGCACTTCCTCCATGGGTTCCATGGCTTCCCTAGCTCCGAGCCCTTCTTGTCCTCATTCCTCCTCTTCCATTGTTTCTATGGTCGGGGTGGTCATGACCTCTTCTTCATTCAGGTCATCCTCCTCCATTGGCTCCATGGTGGCAGAGGGCCCTTTTGGGGTACCCTCGGTCGCAATATTGGCCAATTCACCCACTCCTACTTGTTGTGACCCTACTTCTGTGGTTATCATGCTATCAAATTTCTCTACTAGTTCCACAGGTGAGGATGGTTCTTATGGGACAACCTCGGTCGTGGTATTAGTGGGCATTTCTGTGTCAACTTCTACATCTTCCATTGGTTCCATGGTTTCGGCTTGCTCTTGGGGAGCAACCTCTTCTTCAAATTCTTTAGCTTCCATATCCATCTCTTATGATTCCTCCTGGTCAAAATAATCATCTTCTCCTACATTTTCCCTCTCCATGGCTTCTGGTTCATCTTCCTTAGCAGTCACAGCGGTTGCTACTTCTTCCTCTCTGGAATCTCAAAACAGTTCCCACAGGATTGGGATTCATCTAATGGCATTCATTACTAACAGCTAGACTAGCCCATGGTGGGTGATGACCGCCAATACCTGTCAAGACCCCTGAGCTGAATGTGCCATTAGGTGAAAGCTTCTTAATAAGAAATAAGGCACATTCAGTGAGAAAGCCTCTGCTTGGGGAAATTGCAGGTGAGTTAGTATTCGGAGATGGTATTTGAATATGGTGGAGTATCTCCCTTCACAATTCATATATTTCATGACAAACTCTACTACTTCTTCCCATGGATGCGGTAGCGAGTTTCAGTCGTATCCTCGACCCTTCTACATGATGCTTTCTCCCGCCTGTAAAAAGGCTTCGGGAAACTCTGGAAGGACAGTCCTTCTTGAAAACCATCACTGTCCATTTTGAAGGAGTCCACTGACTTCTGCAATGGATTCCTCTATCATAGGGATTTCAATTCCGTGGAACCGAGAGCTTTCTTCTCTCAAGTTGAGTGCAAATTCTGCCGCAATTTCTTCATTCGACCCTTTCAACCTATCAAAGTAAACATTCCATTACGCGTTCTCAAAGACCTTTCATACCTCCTGATTTTTCTGAATTCTAGTTGTATCTTCAGGCTCATGCCGCACAAATCGTCCACCCATTGTTGTAGAGGTGTGGTCAACACGACGAATGCAGTTAGCTAGAAAGGAAAAATGACAGGGCTCCAAACCATTGGAAACTGAAATAACGTCATGGTTGCTTTTGGGAACAACGGATAAAACAGTACTGGTATGTTTGAAAATCATGACAGATTATGGTGGTACTGTTGGATATTTTAGAGATTTAATGTAGCATGTTGGGGAGGTGACTGATTATGACTCAGCGCATACGAATACCCATTCCAACATATCAAAGTTATGATTACAAAGTACCAAAATCATTGGATTCTATTTGGTGAGGATCATGTGTCATGAATTATTTTTCGTGGTACACCGTCATTTATTATGAAAGTTCCCCCCCAACTTAATTACAGTCATCCACGACACGTTTTGATGTCTTTTTGGAATATTTTAATTAAATCCATAAAAGTCGGTAGAGACGTACCTGGGGACCTACCTTATGGTGGAGTAACAAAAAAATGTATGACGAAGTAACGACAATAGGGTGTAACAACAACAAGGAGTAACAACAACGACGGATTAATGACAATAGTGGAGTAGTAGAAGTTACAGAGTAACGACACCGACGGAGTAACGACAGTTGCAGAGTAACGACACTGGCGGAGTAACGACAGTTGCAGAGTAACAGCACCGACTTAGAATCAACAGTTGTGGAGTAATGACATCGGTGGAGTAACGACAGTTGTGGAGTAACAACACCGGTGGAGAATCAACAGTTGCAGAGTAATGACACTGGTGGGGTAACGATAGTTGCGTAGTAATGGAACCAGCGGAGTAACGACAGTTGTGGAGTAACAACATCAACAAAGTAATGACAATTGCGGAGTAACAACACTGGCGGAGTACAGCAGTTGTAGAGTAATGGCACCGGAGGAGTAACAACAGTTGCGGAGTAACGGCACTAGCAGAGTAACAACAGTTGCGGAGTAATCGGCACCGTCAAAGTAACAACAGTTGCGAAGTAACAACATCGGCGAAGTAACGACAGTTGAGGAGTAACAACAGTTACAGAGTAACAACATTTAGTGGAGTAACAACACTAGTGGAGTAACAGCACTTAGTGGAGTAACAACACACACCAGTGGAGTAACAACAACATCTTTATAGCAACACTAGTGGAGTAACAGTGCCGAGTATTACATTTCTCCTAGCCATATTCCTTTGTTATTCCTGCAAAATACAAACAAGTAAGAAATAACAATATATATAATTTTTTATTTATTTTTTTATTATTTATTTTTTTATTTTTTTAAAACAGAGTGAGAGTGTCCTTCATTCCAACAACCATTAAATCAGAGGAATCGGAAAGGTGTTTGACAAAGGCATTTATAGAGGTTGTACGGTGGTATAGTTTTAGACAGTGTCTGTTTACTAAGAACGATGCATGATTCTCATCTATTGTAATTAATCTAACCGTTCCATTGTCGAACACTGTGTCCACTTGATATGGCCCCATCCACCGAGTGCGAAGATTGCCTTTGAAAACCTTAAATCGAGAGTCGTAAAGTGGTGTTCAATCTCCCACATGACACACCTTACTTTTGATAAATTTATCATGCCATTTCATTCTCTGTTGTTGAACATTAGTGATCTTCTAGACAGTTACTGACCGAATCTCATCCAACTCATTCAGCTATTCCAGTCGGTGTTTTTTTGCTTCTGATAGGTCTAGGCCTACTTCTAGATCTATTATGAGTGTATTGATCTCAAATTCCACCGGAAACAAGGGGACTCTCCCATAGACTAATTCAAATGGAGAAAACCCAGTTGTGTTCTGACATGTTGTTTTGTATGCCCAGAAAGCTTCTGGAAGTTTTTGTGCCCAGTCCCGGCAATGACTTGCTACTATCTTTGTCAAGATATTTTCCAATATCTTGATTGTGATTTCTACTTGCCCATTCGCCTGGGGGTGATAGGGGGTTGTCACTCTATGTTTGACCCCATATTTCTGCATCATCTTTCCTATCATGTGAGATGTGAACTGTGATCCTCCATCTAACACAATTTCCCTTGGAGTATCGTATCAGGCAAAGATTTCTTAAAAAAAAAATTCTTCCACTACTTGCTCTATTTCTCTTGTGACCACTCTGGCTTCCACCCATTTAGTTACATAATCAATGCAGACCAGAATGTAATATTTCTGATGATAAGGTGGGTTGAAGGGTCCAACAAAATCAATGGCCCATTTATCAAATGGTTCAAGGACTATCTGGGGCTGTAGAGGAATTTCATCTTCTTTCCCAGGTTGTCCCATCCGTTGGAAGCTATCACACCTTCGGACATAATCCTAAGCATCACGAAATATGGAGGGCCAGTAATATCCCATTTGCAGCACTTTGTGACCTATTCTTTTATCTGCGAAATGTCCTCCACAGGGTCCATCATGTGCAGCCTTTAGTATCTCATAGATATCATCTTCTGCCACACAATGTCGAATCTGTTGGTTAACCCCTATATGAAAGAGATATCCTGGCATCCATGAATATCAGGTACTCTGGTGAATAATCTTCCTTTGCTCCTTATAGGACATATGACGAGGCACCTTCCCTATAGCAAGATAATTAGCAATATCTGCATACCACGGAGTGTTAGTAGATACTGCAAAAAGATGTTCATCTAGAAAATTATCTTCAATTGGTGTATTCTTACCATCATGTTATATCCTAGATAAGAAATCTGCAACCACATTGTCCTTCCCTGGTTTATCTACTATAGTAATATCAAATTCTTGTAGTAGCAAAAGCCATCTTGTGATATGACCAGGGGTAATAGGTTTATTCATTAAATACCTGATATTTGCATGATCAGTATGCACAAAGGTAGGATACTTGGTAATGTAGTGCCTGAATTTATTGATGGTGTAAATGACAGTAAGGAACTCTTTCTCGGTCACTGTGCAGTTTAATTTAGCAGGAGCCAAATTCTTACTAACATAGTAAACTGTGTATGGTACTTTGTCCTCTTGCTGTCCTAATACTGTACCAATCTTTGTTTGGGAAGCATCAGTATGAATATGGAAAGGTAATGCCCAGTCTATCCCTCTAAGGATCAGAGTGCTACAGACCAATTCCTTAATTCTCGTAAAGGCTACATCATAGTCGTCTGTCCACACAAAATCTGATTCTTTTGTTAGCAATTGAAAAAGTGGATGTGCTACTTTATCAAAAGTTTCTATAAAATGCTTGTAATAACCAACACAACCGATAAAGTTGCGTACCTGCATGGGCATTTTGGGTGTCGAGAAATGTTGAATTACCTTTGTCTTTGTTGGGTACATCCAAATTTCTTCAGCTGAGAGCAAATTTCCCAAAACAATTCCCTCCTCCATCATCATATGGTATTTTTCCATACTCAGAGAAATGTGCACTTGTATACACCTTTCAAGAACTTTTTCTAAATTTTTCAACCCTTCAAGAAATGAATCCCCATATGCAATAAAGTCATCCATGTAAATTTCAACACTATCATCTACCAAATCAGAGAAGATTCCCAAAATTGCCCTCTGGAACGTTGCAAGAGCATTACACAGGCTAAAAGGAAGGACCTGGTATGCGAATGTTCCCCAGGGGCATGTGAAAGTGGTTTTATCCTGATCTTCAGGAGCTATCTAGATCTGGTTATACCCACTAAACCCATCTAGAAAAGAAAAAAACTTTTTTCCAGCCAATGTGTCAAGAACTTGATCAATAAATGGCAAAGGAAAATGATCTTTCTGCGTTGCCTTATTTAATTCTCAATAATCAATGCATATCCACCATTTACCATTTTTCTTGGGGACCATTACCAATGGGGAGACCCATTGGTTATCTGAGATGGGGTAAATAAAACCTAGGTCCAGTAATTTCTGAAGTTCCTCTTTCACAACATTTTTCAATGTGGGTTTCATCCTTCTCTGAGGTTGTCTCACAGGACGATAATCCTCCTTAATGTATATATGATGGGTACATAAATTAGCAAGAATCCCCTTCATATCTGTATAATCCTAGGTGAAGGCTTCTTTGTGTTTCCGAAGGACATCCACGAGTTGCTTCTTCTAGGATTCTGATAGGGTTGGATTAATATTCAGGGTTTTTCCTAGTTCTAGTTCCACTGGGACACTTTCACTGGGTGCATCAACAAGTAGCTCCTCTGATCCTTCTGTTGTTTCAATTGTTTCCTGAGTCTCATAGCTTAGGATATATTCTAGGAATTGTTGATTTGTTTCATAAATGGATCAAGGATCATCCATAAAGGAGGTGATTACATCATCTTTCGATTCCATTTTCAACTGAAGGGCTTGTCCAATAGTGAGGACGGGTCTCAATTCCTCATTTCCCGTTTCGGGCTCTTTCCTAGATAAAATTTTCTTGCCTCCTGCTAGTTTTATGGATGGGTTTGGTTCTGCAGGTGGATATAACACTAAGTTCTTAATTTTGTGCCCATTTGAAATAACCATGTGCCCTGATCGGCACCCAATGTAAGCATCTGCAGTAGCCAGCCATGGTCTACTCAAAATCAAAGGATGGTTGCCCACCGAAGATTGCATCTGTAAGACCAAGAAATCTATGGGATAGTGCCATGAATCCACTGAAATTGTTACATCTTCCAACTTTCCTACATGTTTGACTGTAGATCAGTCTACCAATTCCAATACTGTAGTTGTATGTTTCAAGTTATGAAGACCTAATGCATGCATGGTTTCATTGGTGATAACATTGATGGAAGCACCCAGGTCTACCAGCACATTCGGAATCTGTACCCCATTAATTTGTACTGTCAAAATTGGGTTCCCCAGATCTCCATACTTTTCAGGCATTGACTTTCCCATCATGAAATATGATAATTTTCCCATAACATGAATGGTAAGGGGGTCTTTGGATTTCTTTGCAGGTTTCTTTGAACAGTATTCCCTAAGAGTCTTTTCATATATTGGCACATCCTTCATAGCTTGTAACAAGGGAATTTTAAAAAATAAGTTCTGCAATTCTCCTAATAAATCAAATTCAGCTCGAGGGCTTGATTTACTCAAAGTTAGTCTCTCTGGGTAAGGTGGTTCATATTGATGTTATTTTATAGGAGGCGCCTAGTTTCTATCAGTTTGTTTTGGCTCTTTATTAATTGGTTCTGATTCCTTACCTTCACTATCGAGTTGTTCAATGGTAACTGGAGGAGGTTGAACATTAACTGTCTGCCCTGATCGTAGATTCATTTCATACAAATCTGCATTGGAAATGCTATATGAAGGTAGGTTAAGAATTTCAGCTTGATGATCTCCCTTACTATTAGGATTCGGATCGGGTTGGATTGGGAGCTGAGGATGGGCAAGTTGACTACCCGGAGGCACATTAGAGGGCATTTGGAGTTGTTGTTGTGGCATCAGTTGAGGAAAATTCCTAGGAGGGGATCCTCACCAAGTTGGAGCCCATGGGGAGCTCAAACTAGATTGAGGGTTCCATTGTTTCCAAGGTGGAAACTGGTATTGTGGCCACATGGAAGGATAGGGCATGGACTGAGGATTCATATAAGAATTATTGAAATAATGAGATGGATATGAGTACATACCTTGATTTCCCATTGGTGGTCGAGGTTTCCATGGATTTCTAGACCCCATGAGGTACAGTTGCTCCATGTCTTTCCCCATCCCTTGAAATAATACTTTCAGGACCGGTAGGGAGGGGCATGAGCTTGTTGCATGATTTAGCTAGCAAATTGCACATTCCTCTATGGAGTTTAGTGGAAATTCCCTCTTTGGATTTTTCTTTTTACATGTCGGGCATAATATCACGATGGTCCTGTCTAATTCCAGTTGCTTCTGTTTTACTTGTAGCGTATCCATCTGTTCCGACAGGGTGCTGAGGATATCCGTCCTCAAATTGTCTAGCAGGTTTCTGATTTCTACTTTCATAACACCTCCGCCAGACCCTCTTGCTGAGTGAATCCCTTGTTTGTTTCTTGCAAGCCCCCTCGAGCATTGAATGCATAATTCGCAGATACCTTTGAAGCTTTCCTTAGATATGTCTCCCTTTCCCACAATGTTCAATAGTTCTATCGAGTCCTCATGGAAAGATCGAAGGAGGATAATTTTAAAAATTTCCTTATCCAGGTCAGAGTGACCCGACCTCTGTAAGGTGTACTTGAATCGTTCCACACAATCTTCCAAACTCTTGTCTTCTTTTTGTGTGAACTTGAAAAGTTCCTCCTTAATGTTCTGGGATTTACAGTAATCTTGGTATTTTTCGAAAAAAGCTATCTGCATACATCCCATGTGGAAATAGAGCTTCCTCCAAGGCCCATGAACCATCACAAAGCCATTCCCTTTAATGTAGAAGGAAACATTTTTAACTTTTTGGCCTCCATTGTGTAGTCATACCCCTGGCACGCTATGTCAAACTCGAATAGAAATGTGTCGGGATCTTCTAAAACAAGCCCATGAAAGTTTGGTAAGGCTGCTAATGGAATAGGCTTTGTGGGTGCACCAGTTCCCAGATCCCTGATTGGAAACTCGATAGTGGAGGTTGTGGGAGCCATAAATATCTTCCAATAACTATTGGGTATTTCACCAGGCTCTGTATAAGATGGTTGAGGCTTCCTTACCACTCGGATCCGAGTTTCTTTAGCAACACTTCCCCGGTCCCTTGGTGATGAAAATACTCCTTCGATCCCTTCTCCTGCGTCCTGATGACTTGATCCCTCAAATACAACCTCCTCTCTCTTACTAGAGTGGTTTGACTCTGTCGAGGTTCTTCTTGCGACCTCTTCCCCCTATATTACCAACATAATATTTCCCTGGTCAGGTATACTACTAGATGTTTCTTCAACTGCTGGAGGGACCTGTTGTGTCGTATCACCAAAGAATGTTGTAGACAACATTGGTTGATCTACTGATTGTCCCTCAGACTTCACTCTTCGTGCCCTTGGTCTCACAGCTATGTGAGAGGATGTTTCTGATTCAACCTTTGCTATAATTTGCTGGATGTAGGTCTTTCTTCCCAAATCTAGTCCTCCCCTCTTTGGGGCTCTCCCTCTACCCCTGTTATTCAGTTCTTTGTTCATACAAGTGTTGGTATGATGGAAGGTCTTGGAATGAACCTACAATGCTTAGTCTTGAAGTAAGGTGTCAAAGGACCATTCCTTCCCCAAGACAAAAGAACTTACAAAAGGAAAGGCAGCTAAGAAAACAAGAGTCTAAGGTTCACAGCCCAGAGCAGGGAGTCAAAGGACTCCTCCCTCCACGGGACAAGAACCAAGAACAAAAACACACCACGAGAAGACCTAATACTTTCCAAATCTGAAGTAGGGCATCGAAAGACTCCTCCCTCCCTAGGGTTTCCAAAAAAACACACAAGGGTTTGAAAGAAGTAAATCTAACTCAGG
Source organism: Picea sitchensis (assembly GCA_010110895.2). NCBI lineage: Eukaryota > Viridiplantae > Streptophyta > Pinopsida > Pinales > Pinaceae > Picea > Picea sitchensis. Next base: position 68,041 of record SNQJ01S0039154.1, read on the forward strand.
GTCTGGAGCAGGGTGTCAAAAGACTCCTCCCTCCCTAAGATAAGAGAGTGGCCAAAAACGGAAAAGCACAAAAAGAAATAAAAACAAGTGGAAATAACACCTATGCTCAGGACCTGAAGCAGAGTGAGAAAACTCATTCTCTCCCCATGATGAGAGATTGACCCTATGGTTGGTCCAAATCGTTGTCTTGCACCTTGTTAGCCTCCCCGACAATGGCACCAAAATGTTGGTGTCCAGGTATGAACGATTTATTCACCCTTTTTCCTACATTAATTTATCAATTTGGGTGCATATTCTTTCAAGGCAACATGCAAGGTATATGCAGGGGCAAGAGCACAATCTATTCTGACCAAGGGTTCACGATTAAGATTCAAAACATTGTTGTGAAACTAGATTAATTACAACTTTGAAAAGCAATCATAAGAATTAAAAAACTATAACATCAAGAATAAACTAATAAATAATACACACAAAAAGACGCAACACTTGATCAGAAGAGCGGGCCCAGCTCTCTGAGGGTTGCATTAGTCACAATGAAGATTAAGACAACAAAATAGATGATGCTTTATAAATATGAAAAGGGTTATTACAATATCAATGGGGGCATCCCTAGTTACAGGAATAAACTGTCTTTTATACATGGAGAGGGAGAACAACCTCTTTCCCCAAAACATGGTAACCGTATCCCCAGAAATATACATTAGTTGGAACGGCACCAATACCAGATAGACAAGATCAACGAGATGCCCAAGAATGGTTCAAGGATCTGCGACTCCAGCTGCGCGGCCTCCTTACGACTTGGTCATTGCTGTGAATAGTGGATCTGCTACGGGATACTGAAGCCTTGGTTCCTGTTCTCCAGAAGATGCGGTCAAACATTCATTTTAGTGTTGCAAATAGGAAAAAATCTGCGACTTTATTTCATTAATAAAATATTCCAATAGACAAGGCAGGGGTGTTTACCTTACAGGTTTAGCATAGTAAACATAGGTAAATAAGTGCAAAAAGGTCAAAAAGGGTAATGGAAATGTAGCAGAAAGATAGCCCGATTCAGTGCCCAACACAGTTACTAGAGGTTTGACCAGAATGTGCTGAGGAACCAACTATCTTGATCCAAGATAATGGTTTTTTGGATACCAAAATGTACCCACACTCGTTCAAAGAATATCTTGGCAGTGGCCTCCACTGTGATGCTCTTCTTGCAGGTGACCAGAATCGCCATCTTGGAAAAGTGATCAATAACCACAAAAACATAGACATTTCCCCACTTGGTGGATGGAAGGCCCGACATGTAGTCCATTGAGATGGATTCCTAGGGCCTGTCAACAGTAGGAAGAGGCATGTACAAGACTTGTTTCTTAGTGTTAAGAACCAAATATCAATATAGCATAGAAAAACCTCAGAAAAAGTACTCAACGCCTTGAAAAAGAGATAATTTCAGATAATAAGCCTCTTTGAGAGGGAAACCTCCTTCTACCCCAC
>SNQJ01S0039155.1:16038-38622 GCA_010110895.2 Picea sitchensis
TAACTATCAAGTATTAAGACCAAAAGTAATTGAATTTGGATGGATGGATAATCATCAATGGTAGTAAGAGAGAAGGAATATAAGGAAATCCTATTACTTGGTTCATCACATGTAAAACTATTAACTACAAAGCTTTGAGGACAAAGATTTTTTAGGGAGGGTATTATGATATGACCCCAAAGGGGGCATATATGGAGTTATATGAATATGTACTAGGGGTTAAACTAATAAAGGGCCCACATGTGCAATGAGAGATAATAGGTATATGTAGAGGTCAATATAGTCATTATGGATACATGAACATGTAATTTGTAAATATGAATGTATTGGGGTTATTTGGAGGATCCCGATACTTACTATATTGACCTCTATATATGCATATTCTCACTCATTGCACATGTGGGCACTTTATTAGGCCAACCCCTATTACATACACATTTACCCTATTATATATACATTTAACCCCATATATACCCCCCTTCAAGTCATATTAGAGGTCTTGGAAATATGATTGGCATGTCATTCATGACGGTATGGAGAATACCATTCATCTTGAAAAGGATGGTAATAGGTTTAGGTTGAATATGATAAAGGAAGATATTGAAGAATATAGCAATAGTTGAGTGGTCTTATGGCCATCCAAGGAGCACTTGGCGAAGGTAGAGGAGACAACAAGATGAAGGGCAAGGTTGTAGTTGAGGGGCATACTTCAAAGGGAATTTTAGTGGTTGATTGTTATGTAGGTAAAATAATAGAGAAGAAAAAAATCAAAATAATGGACAAGTCTTGGAGGAATCCTTAGAAGGAGAACAAAGTAGTTCTATAGGTCACATGTAGTAGCTCATATTGCAATGTGACAAAATAAGCAGAATTATATATTACCCCTTCCACTAAAATCATGGAGAAGGTGGAAAATAAGCTCCATTTTGAAAAAAACATGTGAGCACTATGAAGGTACAACCATGATAGAAGATTTCATATGGGTTCAAAGTCTATAATAGGGTCACCCAAGTTCATATGGAAGGGGGGTGAAGAATGAATTGTTTATCAAAGCTTGGAGGAGCTCAACAAGCCTATTTGTTGTTTGAGGAAATGAGGTTGTATCCCTGCATTTTGGTGTAACATTGGCATCAGTCATTAAATTGAATCAAGGCTTCCAACCTATGATTGTATAATCGTTTTCTTTTTACAATAATTTTCTAAACTTTGGCCACAAGATGCTTGTAGGAAGATGTATGGAAGGCCTTTTAATTTATTCAATTTTTATTTCACTATGTATTGCTATTGTTCATTTCCTAGGTGAATTTACTATAAGGGATAAATTGAAGGCTTTATGCATGTGAATTGATATGGATGTTATCTAATTATACTCAAAGTACTTAGGGTTAGAGATTGATGGTGCTAAAGAAAAAAATAGGGGTTTTGAGTACTTATTAATAAATCCCTAAAAGAAACCATGTATTCTTCTTCTCCGTCCCCCCACAACCTTTGTGTTTACTATGGGTGGACTCCTCTCTCTCTCTACATCCTTCAGGTCCACAATGGGTGGCCTCCTCTCTCTTGATCTCTACTCACATCCTATTTGTGGACTCTCTTATGCATGTGTGTGGCCTCTTATGGTTCCTCCTTATGGCCTATGGTATTTTTGTGTGGGGGATAATCGATAGAGGTGTGGGTGTATTGGGCATGGGAATATTATTCTCTTCACACAAGGGAATGTGGTGTGCATTTCTTGTGTTATATGTTATTAACATATAACATATGTTATTATAATATAATATAATAGCACATAACACATAATACATGTTACACATAACACATGATGTTATGTTAATGACATGACATATAACAAATCTTAATATAATATGTTATTACATATAGCATATGATGCTTGGTATTAACATATAGCACAAGAAACACACACCTCATATATTCCACACACATAAATAAGAATATACTAATTAAGGAGCCAATGCTAACCGTCATCACAAGTGTAGTATTTTAGTATTGCATCAGTTGTTTTTTTTCTAAATTTTTAGTCTTTTTAACCATTATGATGTCAAAAACACTAAAACCCTCTAAAACACCTTAAACCTTGATCCGGATTATTTTCGGCACGAAATGAGAGCGGAGATATAATAAAGAAATGCATAGAGATATTGCAGATATTCAATAATATAACAGAAATGTATCAGAGATGCAACCATAAACGCAGATATACAGTAATACACGATTTCTATTAATCAAAGAAATGTACAGAGACTGTAAAAATACAAAGTGAAAGACTCGAAATGCAATGTAGACTGTAAAATATAAAGTGAAAGACTCGCCGCTTAGAATGGTGGCAAAATTATCTCCGAAGAGATGTGATTCGCTTAATTGTGACTGGCAAGAAGATGATTACAGGCTCAAGGCCCTTTACAACAAACGGAATGCTAAAAGTCCTAGATATCCAAAACCTAACCCTAGGGAGATGAAGCTCAAAAGTCATGTGGGCCCCGCTTGGGTAAGTGATACATCAACTTCCGCGGGTCGTAACTTTGCATGCATCTTCGCTTTAGTGTGTGATAGCTCGTTGGAAAGGTGTTGTTGGGGAGATTCATTTTGGGGATCAATTATGCCTTCGGATATCATTGAGAACCTAGATCTCGAAAAACCTTCATTTAGGCCCCTCAAATGGCCCCTAAGTTAAAACCCTAAAAATAGTAAATTATCGGAACGCTTTGAGCCAGTCGAAAAGGTGGGTACACCGATATCCACCGGATCAATCCTCCCTGAAGCACTGTATTCCATTGGCAGTTGAGTTCCCGTGGGAGAGGGCAAAGCCGCTTGCTGGATCTCGGTGATCCGCGAGTTGTTTGTATTGTTGGAGACGTTGCGCTGTTTGGTTTGTGGAAGTCCGTCATGAACCTGTTGAAGCTGAGGTTGTTCAACAAGTCGAGCTACGAGAGAGGAAGGTGTGCAGAAGGAAAATTTGCGCTTTGCTGCAACCCACACCGCCGCTGGATGTAAGGCGCGGGGAAAACTGAGTGGTTGCAATAACCTTCATTCCCCTTCTGAACAGACAGAAGAAGCTAAATTTTGCGTTATGAGATACTCAATTCTGGCGGCACTTTTAGTGGAACAATAGTTGGAACTACCTCCTCGGTATTCGAGATGATCCCCCAGTAACAATGACACTACCGGTCGACTCATAAACAAAGATCGCTGGCCTAATATTATATATGGTTGGCCCAAGAGAACATCACGTATATCCAGCTGGGCAACATCACATAATACCTCATCCTTGAAGGGTTGGATGTCGTATGGACAATCGACATTATTGCTGACACACGAAGATCTCGCCCATGGCCACCGATGTTGTATGGTTGCGTGCGTGGTGTTGTCGACAATCCCAACCGCTTGACTAATCACCGGAGATGAGGTTCTTCCGCTTCAAGTATCAACACAAAATGCGCCGGTCCCTTCACCCACATCCGGTGGAATGAAAAAGGTGCTCCCCCCTTCGGGATCTGTTGGCTCTTCTAGTTTAATTTTTGTGGTCGCGAAAATAGCAGTTGGGTCCGCTACCGATGATCCGGTTTTACCATTATTTCTAATCGGATCAATCAAGGTTTGCCCTTGTCTTTGATCCGCCACCAATGATTTTTGAGCTACATTCATCTAAGTTGTGCCAAGGCCTTTTGTGGAATTCACACCATTTTCCTCGCAGTCCTTTCTTTGTCTTCCCGCGGACCCTTCTTTCCTCGTGGTCTTGACCTATTTCGGGAGACCGCTGAACTGGTCAGTTTTGTCATAATTTTGCTTGTTGCGCACTTGCGTAATCTCAATTCTCGTTTGTTCGGTGTTTAAAATTTCGCTTCAATTTTAATAAAGCATATCGATAAGCAAGACTAAGTGATGAGATGTCCAAAATCCATTTCGCTTTGGATGTATTCGTAGGGTTCCCACGGTACTTCGTAACCAAATGTCGCCGAGTCTTTGATACCAGCCTTGGTGCGCAAGGTATGGAAGGTATTGGTGAACTCGAATCGCTGGCCCTCTCTGTCAGCAAAGGTGGTCAATCTCATAAAATCGGTCCTCATAGTTTCCAACAAAGTAATAATTTTCCTTTACCACATCCACAAAAAATCCTAAGAGGGCTCAGCCCCATATATTCCGCATCTCTCATGGAACTTTTTCTCCCTAGTGCTTCCCACCAATGTTTGACATGAGGGAGAGCTTTTAAGGAGTGTGAAGGTGATTCTTCTTTGTCGGAAAAATTGTGAACAGAGAAATAACCTCTAGCAGAAGCAACTACTTTTCAGCTCGCATCTATTTGTCCTTCAAATACCGGGAATATCAAATTAACTTGTAACCTTGAAAGGTGAGGTGCCTCCAAAGTGGTCGCTGATGAAGATGCCCTCGCTACTCCAGAGGTTGAAGGATGTGGGAAAATTCCATCATTTCATCCCTCCTGTCGCTGGAGAGCTTGCTCAAGCAATAGATTGATAGGATCGCCTCATTCGGCCATTTTTCTTTTCTTCCGCCATTGAGGGTTTCTTGGGTGCAAGAGCGCATTGTCTCTGCGAGAGACAAGCTCGAGACCCAACTTGCTATACTGACCTCGCTGTGGACATGCTGCAATCAAAAACCATCAAGAGCGTACCGATACCACCGGGATCCGGATTGTTTTCGCACTTAAATGAGAGAGCTTGAGATATAATAAAGAAATGCACAGATATTGCATATATTCAATAATATAATAGAAATGTAACGAGATGCAACCATAAACACAGATATACAATAATACAGATTTCTATTAATCAAAGAATGTACAGATCTGAAAATGGCTGTGAGTGGAAAGACTCATGAATGGTGGGTGCCTTATCTCCGAAGAGATGGGACGCTACTTCCATTCTAAGAAGATGATTAAGCAATGAGGCTCAAGGCTCCTTTACACAAATCTGAATGCTAAAATTCTAGATCCAAAAACCTAACCCTAGGGAGATGAAGCCAAAGTCATGTGGGCCCCTGTTTGGGTAAGGGAGTACATCAACTTCCCCGGGTCACAACATTTGCATAACACCGCTTTTAGGTGTGATAGCTCACAGCATCATTTGTGAGATTCATTTGGAGGCTCAATCATGCCTTAAGATATCATTGAGAACCTCGATCTTGAAAAACCTTCATTTAGGCCCTCAAAATGGCCCCGGAAGTTAAAACTTGCTAAAAATAGTAAATTGCCAAAATTTCCAGAAAACAGTTTTGAGCCAGTCGAAAAAGGTGGGTGGCCATTGATATCCACCTGGATCAAACCTTGACCCCTACGACCCTCGACACACATTGCCCCATAACCACAATGAAGCCCTCACACATTTACCCACCTTGATGTGCATGTCCCCCACCCATTATTCCATCAAAAGCACTACACCCAATGCACACGAAATCCTTCGACCCCTTACACACTACACCCCCAATGTCTAACACCATCATGTGATAATTAACCCAAAAAAACCTTAAAACTTAACCCCTTCAACACCCAACACATATTTCCACATAACCATAATGAGTTCCTCACACTTACCCACCCCTTCGCACCGGTCCTCCACTCATTATGGTTGCAAACATACTACACCCTAACCCATGTTAGCCCCTCTGATCCCATGTACACTGCACCCCATAATATATGGGACCCCTCATATGACAATCAATCCCTCAAACACCTTATCCCTTAACCCCTAAGACCCATAATACACATTGCCTCATAACCACAGTGGACTCTTAACACACTTACCCACCCCCACATACCTAGGCCCTATCCATAATGATGTAGGAAATACTATTCTCTAAGACAATATAACCCCTCTAACCTCTTACAAACTGCATCCCCGACCAATAGGACCCTCACATGACAATCAACCCCTTGAAAACCTTAACTCCTAACCCCTTTAATCATTGACTTACATTTCCCTATAATAATAATGAACCCCGCACACACTTACTCACCTCCGTTTCCTCAGACTTCACCCATTATGGCATTGGACACACTACACCCCCTAACCCTTATGACCCCTCACATGAAAACCAACCCATCAAACACCTTAACACATAACCTCTTCAACCCTTAACACGCATTGCCCCATGAAAACCAAAAATGGCACATATTGATCGTTGATGAGAGCCTACACATATTGATCGATGATGAAAGAACAATGTTGTGTATTTATATATCACTATTCACATATTAAACATAAACAATGATTGAAACATAGTTTTCTATTCATTTAGATGCAATATATCAAAATACTATAAAATATTATTTACTTTTAACATGTTTTATTACACATCATTAGAGTGATCTTCAAGGTCATCCTTGGTGTCTAACTCATATAGATCAAAATTTAGCTCCAAACCATCCCATCATTGAATGGATTGGGAAATGCTAAAAGAGGGATGCTTATAAGAATTTCATTAATCTCATCATGGATATCATCATCACAATTAGGATAAATTTGATCACTCTAATTGGCACTAATGGGAAGTGATTCTTCTTTTTCTATTTCATTTTCATTATCTAAGGGATCATCTTCTTGGTCCCCTTTTTTGTTCACTTATTCTTGCTCATCAACTTCCTCATGGTTATGGTCTTCATACTTCACATGCATCTCTCATGGATTGTAACTAATAAAAAACAACCAACCTATTCTACCTAGAATTTACTAATAGCATATCTACTCACATTAATCTTGAAGAACATAGAGCTTTGTTCTAGGATCATGTGCATTTGTTTTAATCATGGGAATGCCCCTTTGATCTGGATTTAGGAGCGGAACGAACTGATTTAACAGACTAAATAAAATAAACATAGAGATATGAAGAACAACAAAGATATCCAGTGAACAATATCTTCTATTGAATAAATGAAATAGGCTGAAACTGTAAAACTGCAGAACTTAAACACTTGCTCGAATGGCGATAGCTATCTCTGAGAAGATATGTGGTTGCTACGCACATTTTTCTGAGCAGAATGATTACAATGAGGCTCCAGAGGCCTTTTTAATATTACTCATGAATTCCAAAACCATAGACATCCAAAAACCTAACCCTAGGAGATGAAACGCCAAAAGTCATGTGGGCCCCTATGTGTAAGTTGGTACCTAAAATTATCGGGCTCATAACTTTTGCATACGACCTCCATTTTAGGCACATGATAGCCCATTGGAAAGGTATTTTAGAGAAATACGCCTTATGCCATCAAAATTTGACTTTGTCTATAGTTTGACTATGGCGAGACAAAAAAACATTGTTTAGGGATCCAAAACGACCCTGGAAGTACAACAAGATGTGCTGACATGAAAACATACAAAATAAGCCAGTTGGATTAGGTCAGAGGCCACCAGTATACACCTGGAAGATGTGCAGGGTTTCATACAGCCCCAAAAGTGTAGAACCCACAATTACAAAGAAGTACAGAAGAATGTGTTGAACTAAAAATTGACAAGAAGAGCCTGTTGGAATAGGTGGGTGGCCATCAATATCCACCTGGATCAATCCTCCCCCCTTAGGAAGCAATGGTCTCCATTACGTTGAGTTCCCCCATCAGGTGAGGAAGCTTCTATTGGATTTGGCCCCAGGTGAGCCACTTGCCTTGGTGTAGGAGTTGCCTTGCCTTGACAACTCGATAAAGATGGATCCTCTGTTGGCGAGTGCCCTTGATCTGTGTGTCCACTATCTTATCAATGGATGCATGTTCCATGCAATCAGGGTTGATCTCTGTTGGTGTCAATTGTTCTTCTATCTCTGAGGTTTCCAATAAGGGTGGAAAATACGGCCGAAGGAGGTCCACATTGAACATTGGGTGCAAGCCAAGGAATGGTGGAGTGTTGATCTCAAAAGAATTGTTACCCATAGCCTTGGTGATGGTGTAAGGCCCATAGCAAAGTGGGTGGAGATTCCGATGGGGCCATGTAAGACGCTCCTTCTGTAAGTGTAACCAGACCTTGTCTCCAACCTGGAACTGGTGTAGTGCCCTGTGTTGATCATGGCGTTGCTTGTACTTAGCATTGGCTTTCTGCAAAATCTCCTGGACCGGTTGGTGGATGTGTTGAATCTTCTCAATGAATCTAGTGGCTTTGTCGGCCCCATAATGAGCATGGGAAGATTTTTCCTGTGTGGTTTCTAGAGGTAGTGCAACATCAATGGGACCTAAGGGTTGGAATTCCAATCCACCTGAAATGGTCTATGGCCGATGGAGTTATGGAGAGCCCCGTTGTAATTGTGTTGAAGATAGGGGAGACTCTCATCCCATGTATGCATATGCTTAGATTTGTACATACGCAGGATGTGCACAATCATCCGATTGACGACCTATGTTTGGCCATCTATTTGGGGGTGGAAAGCGGTGGATTTAGTGAGCTTGGTGTCCAACAGTGACCAGAGACTCGGCCAAAATGTGTTGAGGAACCTGTTGTCCCAGTCGGAGATGATGGTCTGTGGTATCCCAAAATGGACTGACACTCGTTCGAAGAAGAGCTTGGCAGTATCTGTCATTGTGATGTTCTTCTTGCAGGCTGTGAGGATGGTCATCTTCGAAAACCAATCAATGACCATAAATACACAATCATTTCCTTGCTTGGTGGACGAAAGGCCATACATGTAATCCATCGAGATGGATTCCCAAGGCTTTTCAGGGGTAGGAAGAGGGGTGTATAAGCCTTGATTCTTGATGGTTGGATTGGCAATGGCACCGACAATGCAAGATTTGATATACTTGTTGATGTCCTATCAAAGTTTTGGCCAATAGAAATTTTTCTGGAGAACGACCACAGTTTTCTCCACGCCAAAATGTCATGCCACCCAACTATAGTGGGCTTCCCAAATCATCTTTGCACGCTCGCTTGCAGGAAAACAGAGATGGAAAAGATGGCATAACAACCCATATTGAATGTGAAAATCAATGACAGTCACACCTATACCCAAGAGATGATAGGTGGTGGCGAAGTCCGGATCTTTTTGATAAAGTTGGGGCCACTTAAATGCCTCATGTCCATAGGAATGGAGCATAGTGGTAAGTGCAGATAAGAGAGGTCAATTGAGGTAGTTAGCGACACGATTTGTGCTCCGTGTCTTATACTTGATGTTGAGATGGAATTGTTGCAGTTAGGTGGACAACTTCTGGTGGTAATCGTTCTGCAACTTCCCATGTGTCTGTATGAACTATAGAGGCTTGTGATAAGTGTGGATGATCGTCTCCTTTCCCAGAATGTAATGTTCCCATGGACGACAGGCTTGTATAATGGAACACATTTCCTTGTCATAGGTGGGGTATTTTTGGACAGTATTTGAGAGTGTCTCACTATGGTATTCCACCGGATGACTGTGCTGAGTGAGAATTGTGCCTACATCATAGTCAATGCATCAGTCTCAATCTCAAATGGTTGTTATAGATCATGCAAGGAGAGTATTGGAGTTGATCACAAGAAATGCTTCAGATCATCAAATGTTCATTGTTGTTCCTTCCCCCACACTAACTTTTCCCTGCCACCTCCCTTGGTCATGTGGCTCAGGGCCCATGCAATATGGGAGAATCCCAACACGAACCATTAGTGGAAATTGGCATGTCCCAAGAAGCTTCGAAGCACAACTAGTGTGGTCGGGGATGGCCAGTCATGGATGACTTGGATCTTAGTGGAATCGATATGTACCTCATGCTCATCAACAATGTAACCCAAGTATTAGACCCTGTTCATGCCAAAGGAACATTTTTCCAAGTTGGCATATAGCTTGTGTTTCCCCAGAGTTCTCAAAACCTGTTGAATATGTTGCATGTGCTCCTCCCAAGTTATGTTGAATATTAGGATGTCATCCAAATATACCACCACAAAATAATTGGTAAGGGTCTCAATACATCATCCATCAACCTCATGAAAGTGGTTGGTGAATTTGTTAGGAAAAGGGGCATGACCAACCATTCGAAGAGACCTTCTTTAGATTTGAAAGTTGTCTTCCAGACATCAGTTGGTTCAATGGGAACCTGGTGGTAACCAGACTTTAGGTCAATCTTGTTGAATAACTTTTCCCCCTTGAGTTGGTCAAGAAGGTCATGAATCCTGGGAATTGGGTACGAGTTTCTGACTATGATTGTGTTTAATGCTCTATAATCAATGCAGAGTCGCTAGGTCCCGTCCTTCTTCTACACCAATACAATCAGGCTTCCACAAGGGGAGGACATGGGTCTGATGTGCCCCTTTTGAAGAATATCTTGGATCTGACGCTTGATTTCATCATTTTCCATCAGCGAGCGACGATATACTAGTCCATTGTGCAGAGGTGCATTGGAGGTTAGATCAATTGGATGCTTGAATTGACAGTGTGTCGATGCCCCGGTGGGTGAGGAGAAAATATCTCTGTACTCTTCCACGATCCCGTCCACTTGCTTTTGCTGCAAAGAGAGGCTCTGTGTAGAGGCCACAGATGTGGCGGCAACCTTTTGCTTACTATGAGCACAGATCACAAAGAATACGAACTTCTCCGTCTGTGAAATGACCTTACTGCATTGCTTAGAAGATATTAAAGAAATAGTGATAGGCCACACTACCTCTGTTATCACGTACAAGTGTCTGCCCAAAGTAATAATAACACTGCGGGGTCTAGACTCATACACGACATGACGCTTCCACAAATATGGTTGTCCTAAAAGAACATCACAAACTTCAAGGGGAGCAATATCACACAATACCTCATCTTTGAAGGGCTTGATGTCATAGGGCAGACGACACTGTTGCCTTACACAGAGATCTCTTCCTTGCCGAAGCCAGTCGATGGTGTAAGGTTGCGAGTGTGGTGTCCTCGACAGGTCCAGTCGCTTGATGACCTCTGCTGAGATCAGGTTCTTCTGACTACCAATATCGACAATGAAATGAAATGGAGCCCCCTTTACCCACATATGTGAGTGAAAGAGGCGTTCCCCTTCCTCTGGTTCTTCTGGTTCTCTTGGATGGACTTTGGTGGTAGCGATAGTGGCACTAGGTTCAACATCAATAATATGCTTCCCTCCTTCTAGATTTTATTTGGAATCAGAATCAGCCTCTGACATGGGAGCCTTCATCTTGACCATAAGTGACTGCTTGGAGCGACATTCTTTAGTGTTGTGTAAAGGGATTTTATGGTATTCACACCATTTTCCCATGTCCTTCTTCATCTTCTCATTTCCCTTCTTGTGTTGTGACTTAGACTGGTTTTCTTGAGAGTGGTCATCTTTGCTCTTTCCCTTGTTGTGTGGGTTGGGGCTGCCTTTTCCCTGCTTCAGCTATGAGGAGTTTGAAGATCCAAACTCTCACCTCTTCTGCTTAAATTTATGCTCGATCTTGACAACATATCTATAAGCCATACCAAATGAGGCGATGTCCAGAAACTCCATTTCTGTTTGAATGTATCTATGCAAATAGTCACAATATTTGAGCACCATATGTCGCTCAGAGTCTTTGATACCCAACTTGGTGCGTAGGGTATGGAAAATATTGGTGAAATATGGTATTGTCTAGTTCCTTTCTTGACACAGGGTGGTCCATTTGGTGTACTGGTCCTCATAGCTTCCAACAGGGTAGTATTGTTCTTTAATGGCATCCTAGAAGGAATCCCATGTAGGAGCAACCACAAATATTGTGGATTCCTATATGGCCCTTTGCTCAGAGTAAGTGTCCCACCAGTCCTTAACATGGGGGATGACCTTGAGGAGTGCAAAAGTAATATTTTCCCTATCGAAAAAATTATGGACCGAAAAATACACTTCGAGCAGATTCAACCATTTATCTACAACATTTGCAACTATCGGTGCTTTAAATAATGGAATATCAAAATTTATATGTACCTTGAAGGGGGTTGCATGTTTGTTTGATGAAGATGGTTCTCCTATGGGCAGCCGCCGAAGGATCTACGCAAATTTGTCCATCATTTCATTCCTTTGTCACACAAAGGCTTCCTCAAGCAACATTTTAAAAGGATCTCCTGCTCCATCATCTTTCTTTTCATATCCCATGGGTTTTTGTTGGGCTCGGTGCGACCGATATTGCAATGGCTCGATTGGTTTGAGTCCCAACTTCTTGTACCCAGATCTTGTCGAGGACATGCACGAAGAAAAACAAATGAAGAGCATATCGCTCTAATACCACCGATCAAGATTTAGGAGTGGAACGAACTGATTAACAGACTGAATACAATAAACATAGAGATATGAATAACAATACATATATCCAGTGAACAATATCTTCTATTGAATAAATGAAATAGGATGAAACTGTAAAACTGTAGAACTTAAACACTTGCTCGAATGGTGGTAGTTATCTCTGAGAAGAGATGTGGATTCTGCGTGCATCTATCTAAACAAAATGATTACAATGAGGCTCCATATGCCTTTTTAATATTACTCATGAATGCCAAAACCCTAGACATCCAAAAACCTAACCCTAGGAGGTGAAACACCAAAAGTCACGTGGGCCCCTATGGGTAAGTTGGTACCTCAACTTCCCGGGGTTGTAACTTTTCCATGCTACCTTCGTTTTAGGCACATGATAGCCCATTGGAAAGGTCTTTTAGAGAGGTACACATTTTGTAGTCAAACTCTAACTCTGTCCATATTTTGACTGTGGTGAGCCAAAAAAACATCGTTTGGAGCTCCAAAACGGCCCTAGAAGTACAACATGATGTGTTGACATGAAAACATACAAAATAAGCCAGTTATATTAGGCGAGAGGCCACCAGTATCCACCTAGACTATGTGTAGGGCTTCAAATATCCCTAGAAGTGTAGAACCCACAATTACAAAGAAGTTCAGAAGAACGTGCTGAACTAAAAACTGACAAGAGGATCCAGTTGGAATAGGTGGGTGGCCACCAATATCCACTTGGATCACCCTTCATCCTTGCGATGCTCGAATCATTAGGATTTGGTCTCGTCTTCATCAATGGTGTTGAAACCCTTTTCACAAATGCTTCAGCCTATCTTTTCATCGGCAAATGTAAGTATAAAAGAGTGGGGATTTTTTAGTCAATTAAGAAAGGATACCCCATAGATCTTGATTTATACATCTTGGCCATTGAAGAAATCTAGTATGTGTTGTCCTCCAAAGTCAACCTAGATCTAATTTGAGGGATTCCTCTCCTTGAACCTGATGTCGATCAATTGGTTAATAGGAACTTCTTTGATGACTCCTTCTTGAGGATTCTCAAGGACCGAACTCCTTGGGTTAATGCCATGGAATGTTCAGACACCTTTTGTGTGGCCTCGGGTTCAAATATTCAATGATCTAAGACATCGTGTTAGAAACACAACCAATGGCATATTCTTAATTGGTTGGCTTCACAAAAGTGATCACGGATTAAACCGGGCTAAATTTTCAAATTTGTGGATTACCAAACCCTTAGACTTACTTGAAAAATTCCAAATGTTCACTAAAGTGTTGGTTGCAACTCATGTGTACTATTATTCTTGTTGAGTCCCATCTAAAGCAACCTACTCAAAGTTGGAGAACGATCTCACAAACTTTTAATATGCGAAGACTAACAAGTGTAAGGGTTTCCACATAATTAATTGGAAACACTACTTCACCCCGTAAGAATTTGGTGGCCTAGGTATCATCAGAACCTACATGCAAGCACAAAAGACCTATTTTCCAAGTGGGTGATTTGGGTTGTTGATGGGAAATGGGATTCAAAGGTACTTCTTAGACATTATATCAAACAAGGCTTTCCACTTGCAAATCATTATTGGAAAGGAGTTTCTTTTCAAACCCTCTTTGTCACACCATCTCTTGTTAAAGTTGTTGGGACACTTTTTTTGTAGAGCATATGGAAGACCTGGGAGGTTATTCAGCCTTACCTCTCCTAGAAGGAGCTTTCCTTTAGACTAAGATTTCCTTTAATGAGGATTGTCTCTGGTGGTTTCCTCTTGTAAGGTTTGAAGTTAATATTCTAGATGAGACTTCTAGGTTCTTGGCCTTAAGGTGTTTTTGAAAGGGCATCCATTATGCCAATGATTTGTTTGAGAGTCTATCAAGGAACTAGCTCTCATGGGTTGAGATTAAGAGAATCTTTAGCTTGTCCAATGCAAACTAATTTATGCTCGAACATATTCAATGTCTCATTTTAAATGGGCCCATGATTAAGGTTATCTTTGGGCTTGGTGTCATAACTAGAAATGGGGAAAGGCCATAACCTTTTCAAGATACAAACCAACTATGGGACACAAGAAACTATGCTCCAAGTCATTCCTTGAAGGTTGGATTAACAAATTGTGGTGCTTGAAATCCCAACAAAATACCTAGTTATTTAGGTTTCACAGGATTTGGAAAACAATGATAGAACCCAAGAAAGCAATAATTGCCTGGTGTTTAGTTACGTGGGCTATCTTAGTGGATAATATACTATCATACCTGGGTTTGTAAAATCCATGTTGTCCACAGTGTCAGTGAGCAGAAACCCTTAAACATATTTTCAGGTTTTCCCCTTAATCCAAGTTTGCCTGGGCATGGGCTGAGTAATTATGTTATAAATATGTTTGTGCCTCCATCACCAAGAGAGATACCTTGTTAAGTAACCAACTACCTTAATGGACCATTGAGTTTCACTAGAGCTTAAGTCTTGTTTTGGATTTGGAAGAGATGCGATGATGTTACTTATAATTCATTTGTACCATCACAAGTTTTGTCTTGGTATTACAACACCCTAAAGGGTGCCAACTTTTCCTTGCATATCTTAGTGCATTGGAAGAAACTACAAGTGGAGATGGACCACTTTTAGTAGCTTCTAGATTATTAGGGTGTGGACCCCTACATTATAATTTGGGAGCTACATGGTGCCTCTCGGCCTACCTCTATAGGTTCTCATAGAGGTGATCCACCATTAGACTTGTAAATGAATACACAAGAGATGCAAGCACAAAAGGATTTGGCCCCCAACCCCACCCCATAATGAGAAACACTTATGGCTATGCCCATGGACATTTTTGAAGGGACCAAGGCGCCAAAGTCTCCTACAAATAAGTGGGAACCTATGCAACTAGATGATTTGATCCTCTAGTTTTAGGGTGGATCTCTCCCTTAGATCTTTGTGTTTGTCTTTATCTTTTTATTTTTTAAGATAGTTGCTAAGTGATGATATAACTATTAGTGTTTTGGCATGAGCCAACCTAAGTATTTTTTGCCTTTTGCATCATGCTTGTAGAGACTACATATGTGGCCCACCTTTTTATATTAAAGCCTTATACACAATATTAGTATTAAAAAAAATGCATTAGGTTACGCTATATACTTAAGTCATTATGCACTTCTCTAATAACTTAATATCATATTTCCTTAAGACTATGCACATTGCATGCATTAATTTTGAAACCAAAAAACATGAAAGGCCAACAAAAGGAAAGCATCAAACTAATATTGTAAAACAAAGGGAAATCATCAAGCCATATTGTAAAATGTAATCCTAGTTGTAAATTAATAATTTAGTTGTATAATTAACCAACATCATGAAGTCGATTGGGTTTAGTTTGGGTGGATGGGAGGAATTTGTTATTGTCTCCACCCAGGTTTAATTCCAACAAGTGACATGTTGAGCTCTTAATGAGTATATCATTGTAATGGCTTTGAGCCATGTTGTTGACCAACTTTATGCCTTGAAAATTCTAGGATTTACCCTTGGTACAATCCTCAAAATGAGGGGAAATATTTGAAAATTTTCCAACTTTATAACATTGAAAAAATAAAAATAAAAATAACCCATATAAAATTAAAAAGATTTTCTTTACAAAATTATTCATTTCCAAATTTTTTTATATAAAATGTTCAAATTCTAATTTTTATTTATATTATACAATAAAAATTATTTCAACGTAATTTTTTTTTTTAATTTTAACTTCAAAATAATAATTAAAGCTAAATTTAAACCTAAATAATGATCATAATTATCATAATAATACCTTGTGAGTGGACAACAACTTAACCAACATATTGTATACTTTTAAGGAGGAGACCACCTCATTTTCATTAGAGTAAGTGAAAGAGGACCACGGATGCATTATATTCCTCATAGTTTTGGAAAGCTTCCACTAGCATATTTGACTTTATAATTTATCACTTTCACTTTTGAAATGAAAAGAATCCCATAAAGGAAATATATCCCATAAAGTGTACACCCTTTTTTCCATAAAGTGTACACCCTCACCCTTTTTTTTCTAGAAAGAAAATTCACTCAAAATTATATTAGGATATAATTTTTTACACTTCTTTCAAAAAAGGTCATATCAACATTATAGATTGTTGAGTCTCAATTATAACAGCTAGTATTATGTTTTATCATCAAAAACAAAATATTGAACGGGTCTTACATTTCGCTTTACAAAATATAACATTACAGTACTTCAAAATTGGTTGTAGATAGTGGAAAATACAAAGACAGATTTGACTTTAAATACTATCACAGAGAAAGTATAAAAAAACTATTCTTGTCTCCTGAACTCAGCTACTAAACATGAGCAGATTCAGATATATAAGGATGGAAATCTTTTAAAAAAGATCCAAAAAGGAAGATTGGTCCTTCACACCATCAAACCATCTATAAAATATTAATCTTCCTGGGGGTTCTGATAGTGCTTCCTTGGAGAGAATATCTGCTACCATGTTGAACTCTCTATAAATGTGGGAGTAATTTATAGTCTGGAAGGATGCCACCAATTCTAGAATTCTATTTTTCCATCCTTCAATTGACACAAAGTTAAGTCTACCTTTTTTTTTTAGCCATTCAATGACTACTTTTGAATCTCCCATTAGATGCAGGTTTGTTAGATTAAGATGCTTGGCAAGTGTGAGTGTTGTCCAAGCACCTAGCAGCTCAGCTTTTGTATTTGTGCCTCCTCCACAATTAATCAAACATCTGATTTCTAATCTATCTTTGTTGATTATGGTTCCCCCTGCTGCGCAAGAAATACCCCCTACTATCGTTGCTCCATAAAAAAAAACAATAGTAACATCCTCCAAAAAAGTAAATGGCCTTTGTTTGAGAGTTTGTGTTCTATTTGAATCAGCTTTGTATATGGGCGACGCGAGCGTCTTATAAACAACAGTGCTAATTGATGGAGTATGTTCCTCAAATATTGTTTTATTTCTTTCAATCCATATGTACTAGCATGTATAGGAAGCCAAGTTGTTGGAGACAGTTTTATTTTTTATCCATGCATCCATACATTCCTCAAAGGTATTCCCATTCCAATTTGATTTGAGATTTTGTCTAATCTGAATCATGTGCCAGAATTTCTTTGTAAATGAACAATTTACAAATAAATGATCACTATCTTCATCATTTTGTTTACAGAGAGAACAAATGCGAGGGCCCTCCCAACCTTTCTTTTTCAGAACTGCCTAGGTAAGAATTTTATTGCTTGCATCCAGCCAAATGAAGATCTTTAGTTTCAACTGTAGTTTCCATTTCCAAATATTTGATTTCCATCCCAAATTGCTCGGGAACTGTTTAGTGGATATAATTCCATCATAGAGGTGTTTGACTGAAATGTTTCCAGAGGAATCACCTCCAGTCCAAATTAAAACATCTTGGAAGTTTTTCAAGGATATCCCAGTTGCTTTTAGTTCTCTAGTATAATGATCCCACTCTAAATCCTGAGTTCCTTTGAGACCCAAATTGTTGCTACTCATCCAAAGCTCGATATTTGTTACCGGGTCTCTACCTTTCGATGCTTGTGACAGGGCCGAAATATTCTTTTTGTATAGAAATGATCGTGTCTCTAGACTCGGAATGGAGTATTCTTTTATGTCGAGGATATAGTCTCTCCCTATGTCGATCAAGTGACCCGATCTTGGTCGCCACACTAACCAATGGGTGATAAGGTGAATTGTGCAAATTAAACTTGACCAAATCCTTGAAACCGCCTTTTTCTTCTAATTTTCCATTCTGAACCACTTAATAATTGAACAGCTTGAAATGTATTTTTATTTTACCACTCTATGTGAGATGCCTCCCTGCATTAATACCTTCCACAGAGTGTTAGCCATCAATTCATGGTTGAAGTATGTAAGGTTTTCAATCCCCCAACCTCCATTTTTCTTTGATCTGGATAACAGTTCCCAATTGCACAGGTGGTAATGCTTCGTTGCCGAATGACCGCTCCAAAGAAAATGGAACATCAATCTCCTAATTTTTGTGAGAACCAATCGAGGAATATACTCTAAAGACATCCAATATACTACTTGACCCTCCAATACATATTTGACAAGAATATATATGCCACCAATTGATAACCATTTATAGCACCATAAGTTGATTTTCTTCGTTATCTTTGTTACCAGCCAGTCCCTGTCACATGCCTTTTGTGCCCCTATCTTGAGATGATAACCTAGATATTTGAAAGCAATTTTTAGATCACTAAAGTTGTAAGGGAGGAAGGATTTGAAAGCTTCCAATTCCCCTTATGTGAGCCCTTCATATTGTATCGTTGTCTTTGATTGATTCACAGTCAGCCCCGAAGCTTTACAAAACAAAGAGATTATAGTGTGTATTTCTTTCCATTCAATATGCCAAGCCTTTGACATAATGAGCACATCATCTACAAACAGAAGATGTAAAATATTTAGAAGGTTAGTGATCTTTATACCTGTCAGTTTCTTTTGTCTGATACTCTCCTTTAATAATAGACTGAGTCCCTCCATCACAATAATAAAGAGCAAAGGAGACAATGGACAACCTTGGCGTAACACCCTTCCACTTTTGAAGAAATTTGTGGCTTCACCATTTATTAGGACATCAAATGTGGCAGATGTTACACATGACATAATCGAATTTGTCATTGGTATGTCAAGCCCTCCTTTACGTAACAACAGCCTGAGCATAACCCAATCAATACAATCATGCGCCTTTTTAAGGTCTAGTTTTAGGACAAGTGACTTCAATTTTTTCTTCTTAATGTTGTGAATGCTTTCATGTGTCGAGCCAATCGCGTCCTGAATTCTCCTTCCTTTAAAAAAACCAAGCTGCTCCTTTGAGAGGGATCTGGAGAGAAAAGGTTTAATATAGTTTGTAATGACTTTGGAAATAACCTTGTAGCACAGATTACACAATGAGATCGGACGGAAATCCTCAAAGGTAATCGACTTGTTGGATTTTGGAATCAGGGTTAAGAAAGTTGAATTTAAGCATCCTGGGATAGATCCTAATCTTTTGGATTCCTCCACCATCTCAAGCAGGTCAGGCCCCACAAAGTCAAAGAAAGAAGTAAAGAAATCAACCAGCCAATCGTCCAGCCATGGACTCTTATTCCTTTTAAAAAGAAAGAGTACAAATTTTAATTCTTCTAAAGTTATAGGATTATACAACAAGTCTGACTCCTCGTCATTTACCAAACGTGGGAAGAGCTCCACAATTTTAAGTTGTTCGATAGTATTTGTGTTTGGTTTCTCCTTGTAGAAGGTTTTAAAAAAAGTGCATGTTGCGTCCTTTAGTGCAAATTGATCATTAATCTTGCCTCCGGAAGAATCTTGGATTTCCCAAATGTGTTTTCGGGCCCTGTTATGAGTGGCGCATTTATGAAAAAATTTCATGTTACTGTCTCCACTAGCCATCAAAATCTCTGTACTTCGAAGCCTCCACTGATCTTCAATACCTTTCAAAATTATATTTCTTTCAAATTCTAAATGACATAGAGAAGAGTCTAGCATCAGATTGGTTGGATCAGAGGTTAAACGGGTAGCCAAAACTTTAATATTTTGCTCCAGAAAAATCAAATTTTCATTTTTTTTTTTTACTTTTTCTTTGAACATTACTTTTTCTTTTTTCTTTATCACTTTAAGCTTCCAAACAATCCGGCGTTGTTTGCTAGTTTGATTCAAAAAGAAGGGTTCTTTCCAAAAAAATTCTGACCATATCCACGAAGTCCTGATCTTTCAGCTATTGTTCATTCAGCTTGAACGTAAAAGTTTTATATTTGGGGGGTAATTCCATTTGAAAGAAAACCAGAGCATGGTCTGATATAAAAGGTATCTCTACCCATGATCTGAAATGACCAACTTCAGATAGAAAATCTCCCGCAGCAAGAACTCTATCCAGCCTTCTTGAAATAGCATTTATCCCACTTCGACCATTTCTCCACGTAGGACAGAGTTTTGTTGGCTTAATGTCTCTCAACCTATTAGATGCGAACAGGTCTCTATAATAAAATTCTTGAGTCCCTGACCTGAAATTACCTCCCCAAACCTCGTCCGGGTAAAGAACTATATTAAAATATCCAGCAATAATTAGGTTCTTTATAGCCAATATACCGTTATCGACAATAGTATTCCAGAATTGATGTCGGTCCGAACATGGTCCATACATATTAAGAATAGCCAGAATCCTGTCATTTTTTAAGCTTTTACCTATTAACAGTAGACCACCAATAGTAAGGAAAGGAATAAAATGGTAAGAAGATGGATCCCAAGAGGCTAAGAGTCCCCCTGATTTGCCCACTGAGTTTATTGCACGAGAAACCCAAGTAGGTCTTAAATAGGTCATAAATTCTCTGGCTCTAGAAGTGTCAACCATCGTCTCTTGAAATAAAACTATATCAGGGTGATTAGTATCCAATAGTCTCTGAACCGAGGCCAATTTAAGGGCCCCTCCAACCCCTCTGATATTGAGTGACACTAATAACATTATTTAGTCCTCGCAAGGGCTTTACATGCTCTAAGAGCCCCGCAATCAGTGGAGGGAGTGTTTTCAAATTCATAAAGTGACTGTGTTAAAGCTTGTTTTTTCCTTGAACTGCGAGTTTTTATTGGGGAAATTTCAAAACCTGAACCTCGCGACCAGGCATACTCTTTTCCTTCCTTTGAAATCTTAACCTTTGATGTAGAAGCTTCCATCTCTTCGGGCTCCTTTTGAATGGCCTTCCCCATGTAAGTTGGTAGTTTGATAAATGAAGAATTATCTTTTATGAAAGGTATCAAC
Organism: Picea sitchensis; assembly: GCA_010110895.2. NCBI lineage: Eukaryota > Viridiplantae > Streptophyta > Pinopsida > Pinales > Pinaceae > Picea > Picea sitchensis. The sequence goes on from SNQJ01S0039155.1 coordinate 37,002, forward strand.
GAATCCAGAACTTCTAACAGTGTAGAGTCGCCTTCCTCGGCTTCTCTAAACCCCGAAACAAATTCTGCATCTAGGTTTTGTGGAGCAGTTTCACTAGGTCACAGACTAGGAGGGGAACAATTTACTACGCGTTGTGGGGGCTGATGTGTATTAGAAGAATTACCCCGCTGGCAAGTAGGCACTTCAATTCCCATCCCAGTCCTGTTGTCCTCAGAATTCAGGCTTACGTCCTTCACCCCCAGGGAAACAGAATTTACCAAATCCTTTTGTGACATTTTAGGGTCATTAGTGATAGATGTTCGAAGCCAATTAGAGGATTCAAGTGCCTCACGTTCCCAAAAAGATAAATTATTAAAAAATAGTGGACAAAATATTTTAAGCATACCTATCAAAGAATCTAACTCTTCAAAGGACAATGAATCATAGAAGGTTGGACCACTTTCTATAGCATATTCGACTGGGACGTATTCTGGTGGGTCCTCTCAAAGGGCCTCTTCTTCATCTTTTTCAACAGCTTGATTGCCTTTGCAATCTCTTCGTAGGTGTCATGTTTCCCTGTACTAGCTGCAACAGAACGTTATACCTACATAATCCAGCCTCTAGCTAAAATGTCGACCCCTCCAATTTATGTCAATCGCCTCCGAGAGACCTTCATGTAGGTTAATGCCAACCAAAATTTTACATATCTTTATGGCCGAACTAGTCAACGTTGAAGGGTCTAGCCAGATGAAAATCCCTAGAGCATTTCTAATTTCTCTTAAGGCCCCCTTATTCCATAGATACAACGGTAACCCCGGAAGGAGCACCCACAAGTGTCTAAACTGAAAGTATTATGTTTTTGGGTCGAAGGCCACTCTCCATCTTTTAATCATAAAACTGAAGCCCCCGTTGATCCATAAAAAATTTATTAACAGGTCATCATTCGTCGGAGTTTTGACCACCATACCCCACCAACCCTTTGTTAGGCAAAAAATTTCAGGAACATATCCAAGGAGTGGGGCCCAGTTCAGCTTAAACTAGTCATCCATTTTTGTCTCTATAAGATAGGGGTATGAAATTCTGCCTACCAGTCCACAGAGGGCTAGTCGACAGGTTTCTTCTAGGCCAACATCAACACCCAGGACCATCCTCCTATTCCTCTTATTTGGTTTCCAAACCTTTTTCCTAGAAATAGTTTGTGAAGGAGGATAAAGGGTTCTTAGGGATCCAGGAGTCACCACTCCTTTGCTATCCTTCTTAGAGGATGGAGACTGTACTTTCCTCCATAGTGGAGGGTTTTTCCTACTTCCAGTCAAGCGACTAAACTGTGGAAAGTCGGTCCCTGTTTGTTTTTGAAATAACTCATTCGAAAGGTAGCTCTGAGAATGTATCGGGCTATTTAAAGGTTGAAGTGGAGTGTTTAGTGGGAGTAACGAGCCATCACGTGATATCCCTAGCGTATCTGCCTTGGAGTAAAGGCCCGCTTGAAGCAATACCACCTCGTCCTCCTCACTCATCAAGGCTTTGACATCCTCATTTAAGTCTGCTACAGATCTCGAGTCCATACTGAAGCACATGTTGTGGTTACTGAGAGTACAATCTCATCAGCCTCTGACAAGTCTACTCCACTGACCGAACCTTT
>SNQJ01S0039155.1:44496-57340 GCA_010110895.2 Picea sitchensis
GTTCCATTATGCAAGGATGTTTATTTACCTATCCCATGAAGTAACCAAAGAACTTTATGAATTTATTATTATAATAATAAATCACGATATATTATAAGATAATTATTATAAATTAGATTATATATTGAGTTTAACTTGTATGGTTGGAAGGAAATTATTATCTTCCTCATGTGAGTTCAATTATTCCAAGTAACATATTGAGCTTATAATGAATTTTCCCCAAAAATTTCATAAATCATGATAATAATATTAAAGTAAAAACAACCATTATAAAATGAAAAAATAATCGTCTTTTTTCATTATTTATGTTTATCTTATTTATTTTTTATAATATTTTCTCTTTGTTTTATTTATACTTATTTTAATAAAATGTTAATATATTATTTGTTATTAACATTTTAAATAAATTATTAGTATTTTTATTCATACTTATTTTAATAAAATGTTAATATATTATTTGTTATTAACATTTTAAATAAATTATTAGTATTTTTAATTTATTATTGTGTAAAAAAGAGTTAAAACTTAACTAGTACATTTTAAATGAAAATAATAATTATTATTATTATTATTATAATAAAATATTTATTTAAAATGTACTAATATTTTTTCCACTTTTTTCCATAAAAAAATATTTTTATTTGAGATAAACAAAAATAAAATACTCAAGTGTTCTAGGCATAGTCTAAAAAAAATCCTCAAAAGATAGATCACTTGAGAATCTTTCACTATAGATCCATAAAGATCCAAGATATTTATAACATCAAGTAAACTATCTATCAAACAATTGAAAACAAAGAGTATTTTTAAGAGTCTCATGTACTCTCAAATTATTAGTTCAAAATGAGTTCAAAAATCATTAATCAAAAACTACTATAAAAGCATTCTATGGCCATCTTCTGCTTCTTCCCACGAACCATAGAGATCAGGTAGTTGAAGTCCTTACTTTGAAAGCTAGTCTACAATTGTGCTCTCTAAAAATGTGAGTATCATCGACCCAAAAAAACTGATTATATATTGTCTTTAATTATTGTGCTAGCGAAAAGAGAGAATTATTTTGCACTTAGACGCTTCCATTCATCCATTTAATGACCATGCATGAGTCACCCATGACCTGGAGCTTATCAATCCTTCTATCCATAGCATATTTTAGTAAGTAGTATAAGACTTTGAATTCCCCTTGGTTATTTGTTCCTCTTCCTATATTACATTTTACTTGAAATTGTGTGTCTCAGAAAGATACAAAATGAAGCCAATCCCACTGATAGAATTTGGGCCTTGACTAGCCCCATCAAAATATCCCCAAGCTAAGGACTTGTCCACCTATATCTTTGATAGAATTATCTATGATTTAACCTTTGGAATAACCTTCTAATATGCAATTAAAACATTAATCTAGGAAGCTACCTAAAAAGTAGGCATCATCTTCTCTTCAAACAAAATAGAGTTTCTATCTATCAATATCCATCATAGAAACATAAATGGGATTACCATGAAACACTTGAGATCTTGCTCAGTGAACCAAACATTAAGACATGTATCTATAAATTCACATTTCCAAAGGTTTAAGACATGTATCTATAAATTCGCATTTCCAAAGGTTTTGGATGCCTAAAATCTCCCCAACCTCAATGCATAGTGCAAGAACAAATGTGAAGTGTTTTTAGCACTACATCTACAAAGGAAACAAATACTTGAACCTGCTCTATTTCTTTTATGGAGGGATTCCCATGTTAGAACTTTATTGTTCAATCCACCATTTATCATCACCTTGTCTTAGTCCAAAATGAGATGAATATCCAAAACTAAAAGCACAATTACCCCGCTACATTCAACCCAAATTATTTGATCTAGAAAATCTTTCAAATATTAATAACTTTTTTGGGATAATAATAAACTAAAAAATATTGATAATATGTCTCACTATAAAGTTTTCATACTAATGGCAACAATATTTATTTTGTCTTTTCATATAGTTTTAGATTTGAACTCTAATCACCTCATTGATATTGTTGGTCTCCTCTTATTATGTAAGCTAAATCTAATCATTTTGTTAATATTGAAAAAGATATAAATTCAAAAATATATGTTTTGAGTTCTAATTCTCAAATCATTGGTTGGTCTCCCTTTCTTAAAGTTAAATCTAATCATTTTATTAATATTGAAAAATATATGGTTTTGAGTTTTAATCCTCGAATCTTGGGGTGGCAGGTGCTAGAGGGGCTCTCTTCAGCTTCAGGGAGATAATCATTTTCACTTTTGAATGGAGTTTAAGGGAAATGACAATAACAAAATTAAAGCTTATGGGCTCTACCGAGGGATTAAGCTTTCCGCTATGATCTTACCATTTTGGGTGACTCTAGTCTGATTATCAAGCACATGGTCTCAAAATCTACTCCGTTAAATGTTAGATTAGTTTCCATGTAGTTTGAATCTAACACATTGGCAAAAAAAATTGAGTCTCTAACCTGGTTTCACTTCCTACTTGAGAATAATGGGTTACCAGATATTAAAGTCAACCTAGCAACTTGTTATGAGGGGCACTTTATATTAATCAACATAGATATGAATGTCCCATCCCCTAAGAAATCATTTGGAAAAATGGCACCAGGAAAGGACCATCAACCGCATGCATCAAGTACAAGAGGTAAACGACTCCCCCCTCCCCCGACTCATGCTGCATTTATTCACCACCTTGGCTAATGAATACCATGCATCATTTTTTCAGCTCCACAATGGGATAATGGGATTTCATGGATATTAAGCTCGCTCCTGGATCAAACATTCTACGTGGGGTGGTGGTGCTCTGGACTTCTAATCGTTGGGTCCCAGACGCCCCAACATTCTCGAAATTGGAATCTGCAAAAACTTGTCCCTTTCCTGGTAGCTCCATTCCTTTAACTTCTTATTTTACTTCAGTAAGTTCAGTTTGTGCCCTCCTAGCATACCTTATGCCTGGTGATTTATGTGGTTTAATTGTGATAAGTTTGAGTCTCATTGATCTTTAGTTATTTCACTCAGCCTACTCTCTATTACAATTGGTTTTTACCGGGCCATTCTAGTGCCCACCACAGTCCTCCTCAATTTGTTCCACTTGAGTTATTTCTCTCAAATCTTAGGTATATTGGATTAAACATGTTGCCATCAGTGTGGTAAAGTTGCTCCTATTAATGGATAATTTCATTGGTCAAGGTATCGACACCTAGAGCACAACATTCTAAATTTGGCAAATTGGACAATCGCACGGGAACCCATTCACTTTCGACTCTATGCTTGCCTCTTTTGGATTGAGGTGACAACACATTTCAATCAAGGAACTTATCAATAACAATCCATCCTCCAACAACATGAACAAGCCCTCGGACTTTTTGCTCACATTGTGAATATTGGAGTAACATGGAGAGCAGTTTGAAGCATAGGATGAATCATACATCAATTTGGTGTCTCGACGTGATCTCAAAAAATAAAAATAAAATATGTTACTTCAACATCATATTCAATTAGACTTATTAGAGGAGACAATCACCATCAAAAATCATACTTCGCTCGGTTTCAAGTAGATCCCCTTCCATCTCTTCCTTCATCAAAGGTATTCTGAGTTGTCCATTGTCTTCAAAGAACCTTTAGATGAGGACAACAAGAATCTGGACCTTAGTTTACATCTCTAAGATATAGAAAGTTCTAATAGACTTTAGCATGCTTGTTGTTCCCATTTTGTTTTTGGGTACACTCGGTCTATTTTTTAATGTAATCCTTTGAAAGGAAAACATCTGGTTGATTGAACAACGTATCTATTACTGATAGTTTGACTTTGTAATTTTTGTTGAAAGCCAATCCTTTTTTATTAATATAAACATTCCCCATTGTTTCTGATCGGAAAAAAAAAGTTATAATCCTCAAATCATTTTGTTAGATTGTGATAATTGTGTTTATGTGAATACAAGATTAAAAATGTAAATACTTTGTGGCGTAATAGATTTAATGTTTTAATGTTTTGGTTAAATATTCATATTTATAAACAAAAATTTAATTATAAAGTCAAAAAATTTAAATAATTTTGTTAGATTGTAAAAATTATGTTTACATAAATAAATAAAAAGTTAAAAATATGAATATATTTTCAAGTATATTATTTGATGTTCTGTTTAAATAATAATAATAATCTAATTTTAAGGTCATAGTAAAGCTAGATACCAAATTGGTGTATGAGACCTCCTTGTTTGTGGGACAAGAGACCCCCTTCACACAACTATTTGATTAATAAAAACTACTAAAATCTACAGAAATATACATACCCTAACTGCCTCTAAATTGCTTAAATAAAAAGTCTTAATTATGAACTTGAATCTTCTTCTAGTAAGTACATTCACTGTTACCTCTAACCCATATCCAAGTTAAATAACAAATGATAGACATCCCTAAGAAAAACATATACAACAATTTTTCACATACTTTTAATCTATATTCTTTCTAAAATAGGTTCTATATTAAAACACAATATCCTTTTTTATATTTTTGAAACAAAGCTAAAAATTCAAACATAATTCTATACATTTTATTTAATAAATTTTGGAGTAAGACATGTAATTGTTTAAGAATTTTTTGCCACAAAAGCAAAGATTTCAAACATAATCTATGTATTTTTAGTCCCTTTCTGGGAGGGACTATAGTTATCGCTTTACGTGATTAATTTGTCTATATAATAAATATTAAAATATTTTTAATAAATTAGACCATGAATGTTTGTATTTTCCACTTATTAATTAAACTTAAGGTCTGGAATTTGTTATTTAGTGTTCTATTAGTAGTGGAGGGCCTTTACTCGATAGGGTTATGTAGATTTTAAAAGAAAAAAATGACATGCAATTGGAGTATGATGATGTTGGTGTGGATGATAATGATTATTGGTTTTAGTGTTGCATTGAGTTAGAGCTTCTTTTCTTTTGTTCTTGTCTGAAATTTGGATTGGGGATTCTTTCTTCTGTAAAGTCTAGATTTTTTTTATTTTTATTTTTGTCATTGTGTAAGGTGTTAGATTTGGCTTGGCTTTTGAAGGGTTGGGTGGTTTTAATGTTGCATTGGGTTAATGTTTCTTTTCTTTTATTTAATTTCAAATTATGGATATGTTATCGCATTGAGTTAATGTTACTTATGAATCGTCATTGTTTAAGGTGTTAGGTTTGGCCTTGGATTTTGAAGTCGCCAATTCAAGCTTGTATTTAGTCTTGTTTTTGTGTTTCCATCAGAGGAGGGCCTTTACTTGTCAAGTTTCCATTAGTATTAGCAATAGAGATCTTGTGCACGTTCGTTACTTCTTCACCTTGTGAAGATCAACAAGTTTAATGATTCCTTGAGTAGGTGGGTGTTAATTCCCATGGTTGCCTATAACTAAATTGTAAGGTTTTCAAATGGGTGTTGTTGTCATTGATCTATGATCGATGGCATTTTGGAAATTGGTTTGAAATAATTGTGATGTATATGTCTCTCCTTGCTAACCTCTTTGACACTCTTTACGTCAATGGAGCTTGTCGTGGTGTCCTAATATTTGCATATTTTCTACATTTAGACATATTCATTCCATGCAATAGATTGAGGGAAATATCTTGATTTAATTTCAATTAGGCTTGAATTAACCTTGCACATTCACCAAAAAAATGAGTCTATGAAAACCTTGGGTGTAAAGCATTTGTTATTGAAGTATTTTTAGTTGTGGTCACCTAGATTTAAGGTAATTCATTTGGGTTATGAAATTTGCACATGTTTTTGAGCATTTTCATTCACAAAGTAGGGTTTTGTGAGCCTTTATTATTCGTATGTCTAAAAAAAATCTCGATCTAGTTGAAATGAAAAAGGGCTTTGGTATGCATTCATTGTTGGACTATAGTTTGTTTTAGGTTGGAAAATTCGATGTTTTGTAGTCCTTCGCTCTTTGCTTATTTTTCTATGTGCAAATTGATGGGTCTTCATAGTTGATGTAGCTTAGGTGTCAAAGGTTGCTTCATTCGAGAAAATAAGGTATGTGTATAAGCATTCTTGCATTACAAAACATTATTTCAACTGCCATTTGACCATGTAAATGAGTAGCTTTTGGTGTTGTTGTAGGTCCCATTGTTCGTATGTCACTGTACATAGATAGTTGTGGTTTGGGATCACTTTCTACAACATTTGGTTTCCTTTTCATGAGTCACGGTGAACATTTTTTTTCTTTTTTCCCATTTATTACATTTTTGTGGGGTTTTCCTAGGAGAGGCCATGTTTCAATGGCGTGGTTTTGTGGAAGCTACTTATAAACAATTATTGTTCGCATTTGGGGGATGGGTTGAGGCCTAGAAAGCTAATAGAGTAAACCTTTTTTCTCTATTATAGATGACTCTCCTTCAACTGGTTTTGAGTTTGGAACATAAGGTAAGTGTCTCAATTTCTAAAGCTTTTTTTCCATATCATAGCTATAGGAAATTATATTTACATGTGAGGATTGAAAATATATAACATAACATTATGTAAGTTGCATGTATGTTAATGGTAATGTGTGTATGTTGGGGGTAGAGAAAATCATGAAATAAGGGGGAAAAGCATATACACTTAAACATTGACTATATTTTGGTTGCATTTTCTATGCCCACATAGATGTAACTATTTGTGCCTGTCTTGTTGTGATCATTTCCAATCAACAAAAGTAGGCCATAGACAAGTTTATTGTTGTGTGATCATCTACCAATGCTAAATCATCACAATMCAAATTACAAGATTCTCTTGCATTATCCTTTATTTCCTTTGGAAAGAATAATACTCCATGAATTATATTTTAACACTGYTCATGTTAAGAGGCCAAAAATGCCATCATCGCATGCCATTCAGTTGGTCTTAGTCTGTTTTATTCAGCTATGACACTTTTTCAGTGATGTATAGATTTGCAATTTGAAAATTGATATCCACTTTCCCTACTTGAACTTTTCATTYGTGTGATCTATTTCCYKATAAGAGTCACTAACATTGGTAAGCTTGTTTATATTCTTCTACTGTTTTAGATCTTTTTAATTTTTGGAAGCTCAAACTTAATTCTCGATTGTGTTTTCTTTTAATAATTCTTCATTTTCTCATGTATTCATATTGTCCCTTAATAAAAAAATTGATTCTCTATATTTGTAGATTTAGCTAACATAGCAAGTGAAGTTTAAATTTCCTTTGTAAATTTAGGAAAAAAGTGAGCTAAAAAAGGAAATTAAGATTTTATAGATATATTGTCTCAAAATAGTCCTTTGTTGAGTTTTAAAACTAGAAATCCATGTTAGCTTTTGAGTTGCTCCAAAAGTGTTTACACCATTGATCCAAATGGATGTCAGTGACCTCCCACCTATTCTAACTGGCTCATTTTGGCATTTTTCCAGTTTGGCAGTTTTTTCCTAGTTTTCGGGTCCTTGACTTCTGGGGTCGTTTTGAGGCCCTAAACAACGTTTTTAGGGCTCGTCACAATTAGACTCTAAACAAAGTTAGAGTCTAATGACAACATGTGTAGTCCTCAGATAGACCTTTCCAACGAGCTATCGTGCACCTAAAATGAAGATAGTATGCAAAAGTTACGACCCCGAGAAGTTGATGTACTAGCTTACCCCAACGGGGCCCACATGACTTTTGGTGCTTCATCTCCTAGGGTTAGGTTTTTGGATGTCTAGGGTTTTGGCATTCTTGTTTATTGTAAAAATACTTGGAGAGCCTCATTGTAACCATCTTCTTGCGAATGAGCGCAACTGTCACATCTCTTCTCAGAGATAAGCCGCCACCATTCTAGCAAGCTTGTTTTTCGCTGCATTTTACAGTTTCAACACAATTTCTTATTGAATAGAAACCAATTTTATTTCATCTTTGTTATTCTTGTGTCTCTGTGTTAAGAATAATAATAATAATATGTGTTCATTTTCGTTCTTATCATAAAATATGGATCAGTGGTATCAGAGCGACCTGCTCCTTGTCGTTCTTAATGCATGTTCTCAACGAGGTCAGGGTATAAAGAATTGGGTCTCAAGCTTGTTTCTCTTAAGGAAAAAAGCTCTTTCATGCCCAAGTGACCTCTCATGGCGGGAGAAAAGAAAGACAACGGGACAGGAGATCCTTTCTAAATGTTGCTCGAGGAAGCCCTCACGCAACAAAGGAACGAAATGATGGATAGTTTTGCACAAATCCTTCAGTGGTTACCAACAGGAAACCCATCTTCTTTGAATGGAGGTGTCGCCCCCTTCAAGGTACAAATCAACTTTGATATTCCCATATTTGAAGTTCAGATAGACACAGATGTTGTAGACAGATGGTTAAATCTGCTAGAAGGGTATTTTTTTATCCATAACTTTTCGAACAGAGAAAAGATTATGTTTGTGCTCCTCAAAGTCGTCCCCCATGTCAAATATTGGTGTGAGACTTTCTATGAGCAAAAGGAAACATAGGAACCCTAATTATTTACAGTCGCAGTCATTTGGGAGTCCTTTATGGACGTTATCAAGGAATAATACTACCCTATTGAAAGTTACAACGACCTGTATACAAAATGGACCACACTACAACAAGAAAGAGACCAAGCAGTGCCAGAGTTCACAAATATCTTCCATACCTTGCGCTCCAAACTAGGTATCAAAGATTATGAACAAAATTTGGTGCTCAAGTATCACGGTGGTCTGCATAGATGCATCTAGGATGAAATGGATTTTTTGGACATATTGTCCTTGGGCACGACCTATCGATATGTCGTCAAAAGACACAACAATTTGGGCTTGGGAGCCCCTCACATCAGAAGCAATTAAAGGGAAGCCCCAACTCGCAGAACAAAGGACAAAGCAAAGATGGACAGCCTCAGGACAACCAGTCTAGGCCGCAAGCAAAGAACGACATCGTAAAGACAAAGAAAGATATCAGGAAGTGGTGGGACTTCCATAAGAGCCCCTGGCATAGCACTCCTGATTGTCACTCCAAGAAATCGTTGGTGGCTGAGGTGAAAGCCTCTGAATCATATGCGGGTTATGACTCTGAGTTGGAATCAGAAAGGGGGGATGGATCATTGACGCGAAACCCAATGCCACTGTTGCTACCACCAAGGTCCAACCCGATGAACTAGACGAGCCAGAAGAAGGCGAGTGCCTCTTTCATTCACAGATGTTGGTAAAAGGCACCCCACTCCACTTTATCATTGATAGTGGTATCCAAAAGAACATCATCTCAGAAGAGGTCGTCAAGTATCTAGCCCTACCGACAATGCTGCACCCACAACCCTACACCATTGGATGGCTCTACCAAGGAAGCGATCTCTGCGTCAGCCAACAACATCGCTTGTCATACGACATCAAGCCCTCCAAAGACGAGGTATTATGTGATGTTACTCTTCTCGAAGTTTGTAATGTTCTTTTGGGCCAACCTTATTTATGGAAACATCATGTTGTATATGAGTCTAGGCCTCACAATGTTATTATTACTTTGAACATGAAATTATACAGGATACATGAGGCAGTCCCACCTAGTGCTATTTCCTTGATCTCTGCTAAGCAATGCAGGAAGGTCATCTCTTAGACCGGGAAGTTTGTCTTCTTCATGATTCACTCTTAGAGTGAGCGAAAGATTGTGGCCACTGGCCTCCGCAACGACCTCTCCACACAAAAAAAGTAAGTGGAAAAGGTCGTGGAAGAATACACATATATCTTCTCCTCACTTACCGAGGTACCTATGCACTGTCAGGTCAAGCATCCCATTGATTTGACCCCCGACACACCGCTGCCTAATGGGTCAGTCTATCGCCGCTCTCTATTAGAGAATGAGGAGATCAAGCGACAGATCAAAGAACTGCTCCACAAGGGGCACATCCCTCCCAAAACATCGCCTTGTGGGATCCCAATCGTGTTGTTGCATAAGAAAGACGAGACCCGACGACTCTGCATTGATTACCAGGCCCTAAATAAAATCACAGTTAGGAACCAGTACCTAATTCCTAGAATCGACGATCTCCTTGATCAACTCAAGGGGTCCAAATATTTCAGTAAGATTGATTTGAAGTCTGGCTACCACCAGGTTYCCATAGAACATACAAATGTATGGAAGACCGCCTTCAAGTCAAAAGAAGGTMTTTTTGAATGGTTGGTCATGCCCTTTGGTTTGAGTCACAAATGCTCCAACAAATTTCATGAGGATGATGGACGATATCCTGCAACCTTTCACCAATACTTTTGTAGTGGTGTATTTGGATGACATCCTCATCTACAACAAGACTTGGGCAGAACACTTGTAGCATATTCAACAAGTTTTGCACACCCTGCGGCATCACAAGCTATATGCCAACTTGGAAAAATGCTTCTTTGGCATGGGTAGGGTCTAGTATCTAGGCTGCATCATGGATCAACATGGTGTGCATGTGGATCCAGCCAAGATCCAGGTCATTCGTGACTGGCCAGCCCCAACCACACTCACTGAGCTTCAGAGCTTCTCAGGCCTTGCCAATTTCTATCGCAGGTTCGTGTTGGGATTCTCCCATATTGCATGGACCCTCAACCAAGTAACCAGGGGTGGTGGCAAGGAAAAATTTGTGTGGGGCATGTCCCAACAAGAATCATTTGATGATTTAAAGAAACGCTTATGCTCAGCCTCGATACTTTCATTATCAGACCTGCAACAACCCTTTGAGATCGAGACAGATGCTTTGGACTATGTTGTGGGAGGAGTTATCACTCAGCATGACCACTCTGTGGCCTATCATAGTGAGACACTATCAGATGTTGTCTCTAAGTACCCTACTTACGACAAAGAAATGTACTCCATTATGCAAGCCTGCCGCCAGTGGATACATTACATTCTTGGGAAGGAGACAGTCATCCACACAGATCATAAACCACTGCAGTTCATGCAGACACAAGGAAAATTGTAGAATAACTTCCATCAGAAGTGGTCCACATACTTGCAACAGTTCCAACTCAACATCAAGTATAAAACACACAGTACCAATCGAGTCGTTGATTTCCTCAACCGACCTCCAATTGTGACACTCACCATGGTGCTAGATTCTTGTGGCCATGACACCTCTGAATTGCCCAACCTCTATGAGATAGACCCTAACTTCGCCACCACATACCAAATGTTGGGCGCAAACTCAATTTTTGCTAATTTCGATCTTCAAGACGGGCTATTGTGTCGACTTGGCCATCTCTGTGTTCCATCAAGCAAGCGAGTGAAGCTGATTTGGGAAGCCCACTACAGTCGGGTGGCAGGACACTTCAGCATCGAAAAGACAGTGGCAATGTTGCAGAAACATTTCTACTGGCCGAAACTTCGACATGATGTCAACAAGTATAGCAGGTCCTACATTGCCTGTGCTATTGCCAAACTGACCACTAAGAAATAGGGTCTGTACACCCCCTGCCTACTCCTGACAGGCCATGGGAATCCATCTCAACGGACTACATGTCAGGCCTTCCATCCACCAAGAGGGGAAATGACTGTGTCTTTGTGGTTGTTGATCACTTTTCCAATATGGTGATCATGGCCGCCTGCAAGAAGAGCATCACAACAGAGGCCACTGTGAAGCTCTTCTTTGAACGAGTCTGGGTACATTTTGGAATCCCACAAACCATTGTCTCGGATCGAGACAGTTGGTTCGTTAACACATTATGGTCGAGCCTCTGGTCACTACTGGACACCAAGCTCACCAAGTCCACTGCCTTCCACCCCCAGACCAATGGCCAAACTAAGGTTGTCAATCGGATGATAATGCATATCTTGCACATGTACAATTCCAAACACCCCCTCACATGGGATGAGAGTCTTACCTATGTTCAACATAGTTACAACAGATCTCTACATAGCTCAACCGACCACAACCCCTTTCAGGTTGGGTTTGGATTCCAACCATTGGGTCCCATGGATGTTGCACTACCTCTTGTGGCCACCTCGACCGATTCATCACCTACTCCAACTGAAGCTGACAAAGCTTCTTGTTTCATTGAGCGGATCCAACACATCCACCAAGGGGTTCAAGACATTTTACAGAATTCCAATGCCAAGTACAAGCAGTGCCATGATCAACATCGGATGCCACATAAGTTTCAGGTGGGAGATACAGTGTGGTTACGCTTATAGAAAGAACATCTTACAAGGCCCCATCGGAAGCTTCGCCCACTCTGTTATGGACCTTATCCATCACCAAGGCTGTGGGTGATAATGCTTTTGAGCTCAACATTCCTTCTTTCCTCGGCCTACACCCAGTATTCAACATGGATCTCCTTCGACCATACTTCCCACCATTGTTGGACACCTCAAAGATAACAAAACAATTGACACTAACAGAGATCAACCCTGACTGCATTCAACATGCATCCAATGATAAGATTGTGGAAACACAGGTCAAGGGCACTTGCCAACAAAGGATCCATCTTTATCGAGCTATCAAAGTAGGCAACTCCTGCACTAAGGCAAGTGGCTCACCTAGGGCCAAATTCAGTAGAAATTTCCTCATCTGATGGGAGAACTCAATGTAATGGAGACCATTTCTTCCTAAGGAGGGGGGGATTGATCTAGATGGATTTTGGTGGCTTCCCACCTATTCCAACTGACATGTTTTGGCAATTTTCTAGATTGGTATTTTTTTCCTAGTTTTCAGGTCCCTGACTTCCGAGGCCGTTTGAGGCCCTAAAAAACGTTTTTAGGGCTCGCCACAAGTAGATAATAAACAGAGTCAAAGTCTGATGGAAACATGTGTATTCCTTGGATAGACCTTTCGAATGCACTATTGTGCACCTAAAACAAAAGTTACGACCCTAGGAAGTTGATGTACTAGCTTACCCCAACGAGGGCCACATGACTTTTGGCGCTTCATCTC
>SNQJ01S0039156.1:9165-28859 GCA_010110895.2 Picea sitchensis
TGTTTATTTTATTTTATTTTATATAATTTGGGTTTTGAATATATTTTTTTGAATGTGTTTTTTGCTTCATTTAAAAAAAAAGTTGCGAAGATTTTATCCTTTCTATTTATTTATTTTTCAATCTAAAATTAAGAAGAAAAAAAATGTTAGTAAATAAATTTTGAAGTGACCATATTTTATCCAATTTTGATTTTTTTTTTTTGCATAGGGATCTATTGTCAAAACCATGGTTTCAATTAGGTTGAAATAAGCCATAATTTTAATGTTTAGAAAAAACTTTTTGCTTTAGTTATCATCACTTTTTTATTTAGTTGTTAATTTTAAGGTTTTTCTAAGCTATTGTATGAGTTTTGAAGGTCATGCTTGAAAAATGATGTAATTTTGACCCCATTTGAAAAAATGGTGCTACCAGTAGCACCACCTTTTGATTTAGAGTTGATTTTCATGTTTTTTATGCAAAAATATGAGTTTTTTGGGCTAGAGTTCTCGTTTTGAGGTCACAGTTCTCATTAAGTTGGTAATATTGTTATTTGTTTTAGAGTTAAACAAAAACACAAAACAACTAAATCGAATCTCCCATAAAACTAATGGGAGAATAGGTAGTTCAAGGAATGCTTGTAGGAGATCCCATAATTCATGAGGATTCTATTCCAATTAATCTAAATGTTCACTTGGTAGTTCTCAATCTTCTATAGGTATCCATAAAGGAACGAGGAACTACATAGACAACTTCAAGGAAGAGTTTTGCAAAGAAAAACCACCTACTTTTAATAGTGAAACAAAATATGGACAAGAAGTTGAGGCATGGCTCTTAAGTATGGGAAAACACTTCACACTTCCTGACTAATATAGGAACATGAAGGCTAGAGATTTTTTTTATAATATAATAGGAAAATCATATTTGTGGTGGGAGCATTACAATAAAGTGAAGAAACTCAATGAAAGGAGAATTGAGTGGAAGTAATTCAGGAAGTATTTTAAGTAGAAATATATTTATGAGCAAAAATTCCATGAATTTCAAGACCTCAAGCAAGGACAAATGTCTATTAGTGAACTAGAAAGGAAGTTCAAAGCACTGTTGAAGTATGTCAAGTTTGTCAAAGATGAGAAGTTGAAGATAAGCTACCTTTTATGTACACTAAAACCTGGATATATGGACAAGGTTGAAATGACATTAGCTTGGACCCTCAAGGAAGAATTTGTGAAGGTTAGTTGTGTTGAAGCAATGGAAAAACACAAGAAATAAATTTATAATCCCTATAAGGACAAGTAGATGGAAAGGTTTAACCAAGAAAAGAAAGTATTCAAGCCACATATATTAAAAAACAATCCAAATTAATTCTAGTCAAATAAACCATCTCAAAGTGGGATAAGGCTATTGGGGAGCACAAAAATAAAATGAAGAATTCCACTTACATATTGGGGTCATTGAGGGAAGCACATGTTTATAAATTTCCCAAATAAAAATAAAGTTCGCCATAACAATTAAGAGGTTACCTAGAATATATTGTTTAACGTCTGCCTAGAATATATGATTTACTTGATCAATTGAGAGGGGTGAAGATATTCACAAAGATTGATTTGAGATCATTTTATCACCAATTTAGGATTAAGGATGAAGACATCCATAAAATTAATTTAGAACCAGATATGAGAACTATGAGTTTTTAGTGGGGACCTTTAGCTTAACTAATGTACCAACTACACTAATGGGTCTTATGAATGGTGTTTTTTTTGTAAATATTTAGATATTTTTTCTATTATATTCCTTGACGACATTTTGATTTATTCTAAAATGGAAATAGAACATGAAGAACACTTATGTTTAGTTTTGCATGTATTAAGAGAACAACATTTATATGCCAAACTAAGCAAGTGTATAATTTTTATAAAAAGGAGATTCAGTATTAGGGACATACAATTTTAGCTATGGATCCACATAATATTAAAGCCATGATGGATTGGCCCACTTCAAAGAGTTTTTATAAAATAAAATCATGTATGGGTCTTGTTAGGTACCACACTAAAGTTTAATGTAAGGATTTTATTGAATCAAAAATCTAATTACCTCCCTTTAGAAAAATGGGGAATATGTTTTAATGGATATAATAAAGCAAAGACAATTTCCAGTTGCTAAAGAAATTCCATACAAGTGCACTAATATAGAAAACAATAGATTTGAATGGAGAATCTCTCATATGAATGGATGCTTTCATATAAGGAATTGGTGGAATCATTACACAAATGATCATGTAGTGTGTTATGAATATTGAAAACTAAAAGAGCATGAGATAATCATTCCACTCATGGATTAGAACTTGTTATTTTTTTTTGCATGATTTGAACATCTGGATACACTACTTGTTAGGTAGAATATTTGAATTGAGAATAAATCATAATGGCTTGAAATATTTATTTGGTCAAACGAATTTGAATGCAAGGAAATTAAGATGGCTATCATTTCTTTATGAGTTTTATTTTGATATCAAACACACAAAGAAAAGAAAATAAGGTTGTAGATGCACTGAGTAGAATGATGCATACAATGCAAAATTCAACAATCAACTTATGTGAATTCGATATAAGGAAGAGAATTGAAGCCCTTACATTGAGAAGAGTATTATATCTAGGTCAAGGAAGGGTTGAACTAGGAAAACGTACAACTAAAATATGAGGGTTATCATATAGAAAATGATGGTATTTTCATTTACAAGGATTGAATATATGTTTTCAAGTATATGGAGTTGAGGAAGATCATTATACATGAGATGCATAACGTACCACAATTTGGTAATCTAGGTTACAAGAAAACAATCAAAATAATGTGAAAGTAATACTATCGGCATGGAATTCATAAAGATGTTGTTGAGTGCATATCTAGGTGCATAAAATGTTAACAAGTCAAGACTGAACATCAACATCCAATGTGTTTGTTGTAATTGATCCCTTTTCTAGAACATAAATCAAAAGAGTCTTTTGAGGAACTAGGCACACATTTGAATTTAAACACAACATAACATCCACTATATGACGGGTCTTATGAATGAAAGGTAAACCAAGTACTCAACAACATGCTCTGTACGTATGTGATGGAAACATAATCCAAGTGGGAATATTAGCTCCACTTGATGGAGTTTGCATACACCAATGGACATCATGAATGCTAGGAATGATCCCATTTAAATATTTGAGGAAATGGAAGAATATGTTGCTAAAATTAAGTAAAATTTAAAGGAAGGCTTATATGACAGATAAAAAATATATGAATTCATATGGAATTTAAGGTTGGGGACTATGTTTTCCTTACATTAAAACTAAATAAGAGTTCCTTGAAACTTGGGAGTTATGTGAAGATAACACCTAGATATTGTGATCCATTTTATATTCTAGACTAGGTAGGACCACTTGTATACATGCTTGCATTTTCTACTATTGTTACAGTTCATAATATTTTTTATTTTTCTATGCTAAAGAAATATGTGCATGAGCCTGACCATGTAATTGATTCCATATTGATCCATATGGAACCAAAGGGAGAGTTACAAGTAGATGCATTATTCATCCTAGATAAGAAAGCGACATTGCTTTAGAACATAGCCATTGATTAGGTAAAGGTGTAGTGGAATCAATATGGACTAGATGAGGCTACATGCGAGCTATAGAATTCCATGATGGAGGTTGATCTAGAAAATACACAAAAGATAATGGTAATCTAAAGGGGGGGAATGTAATACCCAAGTACTACCCAAGTCTTGACCCTTGAGATATAATTGATCATGTAAATAAACAATGTTTTTATTTTTTTTAATCTTTTAGGTCATGTGGATAACTTAGAATAAAACTTGATATATATATATTGGAAATATTCATAGTATGGAACCAAAGGCCAAGGCATAACTACAAAATGATGAGTCTTAGATTTAATGGTGTGTTTTTAAGTTGTTTTTCTAGTTTGTCATGTTAATCCAACATGTCAAGTTATTGTATTGAAAAATTATAAAAAATATATAATATAATAAAATGTACACAGTAAATATTACTAGGAGCACAAAATTGCTATGAACTAGTAACCTCCATTTGTCTTCAAGTGGATATATTTGATAGAAATAATCCATAACTTTTCTCCCCATAATTGTTGAATTATTGGAGCATTCTCAATATTCCTCATTTGTCTTCAAGTAGGCATATGTGAAGAAAAGAATCCATGGCCCCCATTTTAATTAAATTTAGTAGAATACTCCAAATATTCTTTTGTTTGTCTTTAAATATAAATGCTACTTTTTTGTTTATTGAGACATGATGTAGTTTTCCAAACGTAAATAGTTCTCCATCCTTACCCTCTTTCCCTATAAAAGTGGAGAAGTTGTTCCCTCATTTCAACATCCAAGTTCCTCAATAATGTTTATGTTTCCTTTATGTTATAGACTTGTTTTAATCTTCTATCCTTATGGTGAATTTATGCCCATATAGTTTGTGTTATCTTGCTTGATTGTCACAGAGTTGCAAGATACCATAAGTAACCTATCGTCTAATCATGTTGAACTATGAGAGAACTATGAGAGAGCCTAACTCATTGGAATTGTTGATGATTTGCCTCGGCTATTATAATTTTGAGCAATTGCACCACTATTTGATAGTCTTTCCATCCCCTACATTGTGTTATGTAACCTTCATGCCTGGTCCATAGGGTAAATATCTCTTATGGAATTGATTTCCATGCACACTATGCTTCCTATATATAATTACCTTCATATTCTTTAACATGATGTATTTATATTCTACTGAAAATTTGTTTATGGAATGTTGGAACTCTGTATTGGTAGATAACAAATAATTTCCTCATATTAAATGTAAACCAATGTTGCATATAGTTGTTTAAACTTTGTTCAAGACTATTGGAAACCCTAACTTTTCTCTCTAAATGGGTTTAGAGGCTAAAATAGGGTTAGGTCATACAAGGACAAGTCACAAGATAGACACCCTTGAAGGCCATAATACTAATCTCAAGGATAAAAATTCTAAAAGTACTTTACACCAATAATTTAAATAATTTAATTAGAACAAAATATTAAATCCTCACTTAGGTATCTTATAGCCATTCTAGATTATAAGTGACAATAGACTTGACTAAGAGGTCCCATTTCCAACAATGCATCATCCTCAACAAACTTGTTTAATCATTCATTTAAGTTGCTCTCAATAGTTAACTATTGTGAGTGTATAAATAACAAAATTCTCATCCAAAACCTTCATGTTGGTCCTGACATATGACTTTGGTTAGTGCAGGTCCTGAAATTAGTCAATATCACATTATTAATTAAAAAACATTTGGATACATAACATTATGACATCATCATTAATGGAACCAATATATAACAACACTACCATCATCATATAAAATAACATCAAGGAAATAAGGTTTCAGTAATAAAATCTACACATAAAAAAGGGTCAACTAGGTACATAATGATAAATGTCAGCTTAAAATATAATAGACCTCAACATACAAGGAAAACATGAAAAAAATGCTAGAGTGAAAAATGGGGTGTTGCACTATTGAACAAACTTAAGAAACAAAAACCATAAGATGTAAGAACCTTGACCCCAGTTTGGTTTAAGGATGAGTACCACTTGAGTTATTTGAAAAAAATGGGAACTTTGTGAAGATCACAACTTTTCACTTAATGCTCTATTTTGGGTCTTCTTGGAAAGAAAATTAACATATAATGAGTTAAATCCCTGGACCTTTGGTTTAAATACACCCAAAAACACAAGGGAAAGCCTGAAAATGTGTCGAAAAATCATGACTCAAACACTACTAGTATCATGACCATTTTTTAGATGGTCCTAAATAGTTACCTAAGTCAAAACAATGAACATACCAAAATGAAAATCCCAATATATTTAACCCCTTCATCATTATGATCATCATCTAATTAATTTAATCCATTTCTTCTTCATCATCATACTCATCTTCGTCTTATTCCTTCCTATTACAAAATTATGAATATCTTCTTCATCATCATAGTCATCTTCATTATATTTCTTCATATTACAAAGTTATAGCAGATATTTTTATATACATATAAGATATTCTTCTAAATATTCTACCAACTTAATTTATTTCTAATTTTATATTCTATTTTACATTGAATTTCTATTACTCAAAATTCCTCCCATCTCATTCACGTGTGATTGGAAGGCACCTTTAAGATAATTGTACTCCCTTCTCTATTATGTGTGTGGTGAACATGGAAGGTACCTTTAGAATTATAAATTTCTAAATCTTATTAATTAATAATTAATAATGGATCTTTACTCAAGCCCTTTGGTTGGGCAAACATATTGCCTTAACTATATTAGAGAGAAAGGTCTAATATGGAGTTTGTTGAATTAAAGATCTCTTTATTATTATTTATCTAGAAGACTTAATCAATATAAACAAATTTCTAAGAAAAATAAAAGTTTGTCATCTCTGCCATGTCCATGTCAATAAGGAAATAGCAATACTAAGAAATTCTAATAAAATGAAGAGGTTGAAACCTATGCCAACTTAGCAAGGGTGATAAGTCACCTAAGAACAAGGGCTCTATTATTTATCTAAAAAAATTAATCAATATAATCAAATCTCTTCATTATTTAATTTAAATAATTGTAAAATGGAATGTTATCTTTTCATCCAATTTTTATTCAAGTATTAAACTACTCGTTAAAAAATTAAAAGCAAAAAACAAATTGGATATGTATACTGCACATATACCTATACCTGATGATTGACACCTACTCATAAATGCATCCCAGTGCTTATTGCCTGCCCATTGTAAGGGCATGTTATCTTCAAAGTGTGATTTGGATTGATGCAAGTCAGCTACCAACCATTTTTACAACCAGCACGTTGCATGCACCTTATTCACCTATGACACGTACTTTTGAATAGAGAAAATGAATACAAATGTTTCTTTTAATTTGTTGAACCATGCAGGTGGCGTGAAAATCATGCAATCGAGAGAAATCAGCTGCTGTTATGCATGGAGTTCAATTTTACAGTGGTGTGATCGCTGTCAGTTTATGATCAAAACTGGCTGTATTTCATTTTAGCCTACCAGCGATTTGTCAGGCTGCAAATATAGGCATCATTCCCTGCAGGATGACCGATTGCAGAAAGCCAGAAGTAGACAAGCTCCGATATCTACGTAATTATGATTATATTAGACCTAATGCTATGCAGATAATTTGCTTATACCTCTAATATAGTAATGTCAAGGGGGGTCATGCCAATTGTACCAATCCTTCTTCCATGAAGGTGGCGTTTAGGGAGGGAGTAGGTGAAATTCTTTTTCGTTTCATTCAAAGAGCATGGACATCCTGCTCTCTGTGCAAGTAGGTCATGTGTTATGGCTCTTCTTTCTCTGTGATCATTGAGGGTTCCTCTACTATTTTTATTTGAGGATTTTATTGGATCAGCCCTGGGGCTTTGATCAACCAGGCCATATTGACCATCAGAAATTCCAATACTGAATTCCACTAGTGACAATGAACTTCAAGATGGGTTTTGTAGCTGTTTCAATGCTGGTTGCTGTGCTATGCCTGCCTGCAACAATTGATGGCCAATCTGATCTACATCCAACGAATAAAACTTCTGATTTACAAGTAGCTATGGAGGAAATGAAGGGATCATCATATTATGGTTTTGTCATGCTTCTCCAGATGCTGCAGGGAGAACAACTTCCCATGTCTCAGATTACATTTTTTATGCCAAGTGACCAGGCTCTGGCTGAGGTAAATCTGCAAGTAACTAGTTACATTTCAGAGTTGGTTCTGAGACACTCAGTTCATCAGCCTCTCAAGTTCAACCATCTCCTGCATTTTCCCACTGGAACATTGATCCCCTCCTCTTTTCCCAACTACATGCTGAAGGTCTCCAACAATGGGAGAAATGATTTCTATCTCAACAACGTGCACATCGTCCATCCAAATGTGTGCAGAGCCTCTCCTTCTATCTCTTGCCATGGAGTAAGTGGTGTACTTGCCAATGCTTCAACGGATCCCTATCCTGGTTCTCCAGCTGGTGCACCTCCTGC
Source organism: Picea sitchensis (assembly GCA_010110895.2). NCBI lineage: Eukaryota > Viridiplantae > Streptophyta > Pinopsida > Pinales > Pinaceae > Picea > Picea sitchensis. The sequence goes on from SNQJ01S0039156.1 coordinate 17,247, forward strand.
ACCTCCCCCCTCTTCTCAGCCTCCTCCTCCTCCTCCTCCTCCTGCGTCGCCAAGAAATTCGAACTCTCCACCTCCGAGCCAAGGACCTTCAATCTCAAACCCTCCTGAACAAGGACCTTCAATCCGAAATCTTCCTCCACCAGCAGTCTCTCCACTATCTCCAATCTCCAACGGTACAGGCAAAAACTCAGCAAGCTGCATGGGTCTGGTTTACAGCTCAATATTTTTGCTACTCACTTGGAGCACTGCAACTTTTCTGGCCATTGCCCAGCCCTAACACTTTGTTCCCCATGCTTCGTTAACAGTTGGATTTATTAGAGTTTTCTGCAGAATCTTACTGTTCATTGGCTGGATAGTAACCAGATTATTTGTTTTATATGGTCAACCATTTCTACATCAGATTATATTGGTGACCTGCATAGATAGCAGAATTTGATTACCTAGCTATACTCCAGCTGTATTCGTGACATCAGATATATCAGTTTTTCCTTCATTTTCATTTTGTTATGTAGTGGAAAGTTTTCAAGCACACGTAATTGAAAGACTGTTTCCCAGACAACTTCTCATTGTGCTGCTCTGATTTCAAAATGGTTTTTTATATGAGCGCGAACGTTGTTTTCAAATTATTCTAGATTATTTTCAAACGATTCTGAGTGAATTGGCCACAATAAATTTATCATATTCTGCATGCTGAACAGTGCAAAACAAAAACTCAATGGTGTCATCGAGGCAATAACCATCACTAATCAAAATCGCCATAATTTTTTATTGTGTTACGATTTCTCACCCATCCAATCCTCATATTGTTTTCGTTATTGTTTTTCATGTTAACTAATTTCCAAATGATTGTAGAATATAATTCCACATTATTGAAACATTGTTTGAAGATTTAATATCTTTTCTTATTCATTCTTCTTCCTCTATTAAAAGAATAATACATTTCATTTGTCTTGTTAATTGCATAATTTATTACACATATTAGTAATTATGTGTATTTTCAATCAATTAAGTAAGCACCAAGTTAAAGATAATAATGTATATATTGAGTCTTTTATTGACTAGCTACTAAAGTTATGGGTTGGCATTATTATGAACCACATCTCTAGACCAAGATGAAGGAGGATATGATGGAGAAGAGCAAGTAGATGTGTTAGACAAAGAATTCAAAGAATTTGAACTAGATGTAGATGGCAATGTTATCAATATATGATGATATTGATGATTAAGATTAGGTTTTCTATTGTTACATAAAATAATAGGATTTGGGTTTCTATTGTTGCATAAAACCCTAATTTAAGTTTGTTAGAGCCTCTACATCTAAAAATGCCCACTCACACTTAAGAAATACATGTTTTGCTTTTAAACTGTAATTTTTTCCTTGTGCAAAAATGCACGCCATGCTTCACAAAAATGCAGGCCTAGGTCTTAAAACATCTCCAATTTGGGTGAAGTTTTTAAGGGTGTCTTAGATAATTTTACACATGTCTACATATTTTTATTTTCATTTGCAAACATAAATGTGGCTAATGTGTAAAAGAGTGAAAATATGTCTTGTAAATTGAGAGACCAAAACACTAGAAAGTGACATTATAGAAATTCACATCCATGCTTCTATATAGCTCCAAATTTAGTGATCTAAGTTTTTGGGTGATGAAAAATGCATAAAAACAGGGCATGATGAAAAATGCACTCCCTAAGAAGAAAAATCCATGCATGGTGTTGGTAATTTACAAGTTATATGACTTGTATACGTTTTAATCCCTAGAGACTGTATACTAGGGTGATTTTTGCTCAGAATTTAATAAAGGGTTGTAATATACATTGGCTTGGGATTACATGCATGAATAAATATGTATTGTTACATTTATAACTCTGAATTTTTTTAAAAGTTACTTGAATTTGATTTATACACATATGCACCACTATTCTCGTTTTGTTTACAAGATGTTTGAGTAAAACATAAGTGGTGAGCCCACGTGGCATTTTTTTTTTTATCTTATCTTCCTTACATATTATTGGATGATAGCTCAACAATTCTTAACTGGGACAAATCTTGAGAGACCTACCATGACCACAACCTCGATCATGGTTGCATGATATCTTAGGAAGGATTTGAGAAGTTATTATCCATGCCACAAGGAGCAAGGTACTTATGATTTGGTTGTGATGCACTATGAAGCAATATAGAAAATCATAGTGGTTTGGAGGAATTACTCCACGGTGAATCAATTCCCATAGCAGAGACAAGAAAAAAACTAGAACACCGGGAAATATGGACTCAACAAAATAACAAGAGCTAGAAAGGAAAGCGAAGATGCCACCTACACACCCAAGAGAATGAAAAAAAGCCCCCAAAACATCATGGATATGGAAATTTTCATAGGCTAAGAAAGGAGAATAATGTCCAGATTTGGAAACAACATTTTTTTATACTATGAAACACCCTCTAATGCACTGTTTAAAGAAATATAAGCTAGTAATATATATGGAACATATTTCAGAAGGATGCAAATGGGTCTATCCCAAATCTAGCCACAAAAAAGCTAGATTTGGTGTAAAGTACTTTCAAATTCTCATTGTGTTGCTTTAATTTCAAAATGGTTTTTTATATGAGCGTGAACGTTGTTTTCAAATTATTCTAGATCATTTTCAAATGATTCTGAATTGGCCACAATAAATTTATCATATTCTGTATGCTGAACAGTGCAAAACAAAATCTCAATCGTGTCATCCCCGCAATAACCATCACTAATAAACCCAAAATCGCCATAATTTTTATTGTGTCACACACACAAAGAAAAAACCATCGGAGGTGGGACGATCTAGAGGGAACATTCCATCGGGGGTGCGCCAATATGGCGCACTAAGTCTGTCATATGGGTGATTATAAGGTTGTGAAAATTTTGTTGATGGTGCGACGATGGATAGTCGACATTGAGTATGCATGTCAGAGGTCCAACACAATTAAAATAAATTAAAAAAAAAGAAGGTGATGTTGGGCATTAAAATTCATGCTTATGATGCATTGGACATAGTGCCCCTGATTGGTTTGGAGGAACAATTTGTGATACATGTTGTGATGTATACATTTTTAAGTGCTTGATTCCACCACTAAAAATTGTCCCCCCTGACATATGGAGATGTCCTCAATGTGTATTTATTTTAGGAAATGTTGGAAAACTCTGAGAGTAAGCACAACTTTGAAAAATTTGGAGTTTTATATTATAGCCATTTATTCTTCTATCAAAGAAAACATGTATTATTGTATTACACAAAAAGATATGAAAACCAAATCATAAGTAGCTTGCTCCTTCTAGCCGATAATAACTTCCTACTATGTTCTCTAAAAGTTCTCTAAAATGCAAGCCTAAAGCACAAAATATTTAATGTCTTATTGTAGGATGGGGAGGTTACAATTTCTCACCCATCCAATCCTTATATTGTTTTCGTTATTGTTTTTCATGCTAACTAATTTTCAAATAATGGAAGGATTGTAGAATAGAATTCTACATTATTGAAACATTGTTTGAAGATTTAATATCCTTTCTTATCCATTCCTCTTCTAAGAAAGGAATAATACATTTCATTTTTCTTGTTCATTGCATAATTTATTACACACACAATAGTAATTATGTGTATTTTCAATCAATTNTTATTCTTCTATCAAAGAAAACATGTATTATTGTATTACACAAAAAGATATGAAAACCAAATCATAAGTAGCTTGCTCCTTCTAGCCGATAATAACTTCCTACTATGTTCTCTAAAAGTTCTCTAAAATGCAAGCCTAAAGCAAAAAATATTTAATGTCTTATTGTAGGATGGGGAGGTTACAATTTCTCACCCATCCAATCCTTATATTGTTTTCGTTATTGTTTTTCATGCTAACTAATTTTCAAATAATGGAAGGATTGTAGAATAGGATTCCACATTATTGAAACATTGTTTGAAGATTTAATATCCTTTCTTATCCATTCCTCTTCTAAGAAAGGAATAATACATTTCATTTTTCTTGTTCATTGCATAATTTATTACACACACAATAGTAATTATGTGTATTTTCAATCAATTAGGTAAGTACCAAGTTAAAGATAATAATGTATATATTGAGTCTCTTATTGACGAGCTACTAAAGTTATGGGTTGACATCACTATGAATGACATATCTAGACCAAGATGACATTGAAGGAGGATATGATGCAGATGAGCAAGTAGATGCGTTAGACAAATAATTTGAAGAATTTGAGCCAGATGTAGATAACAATGTTATCAATATATGATGATATCGATGATTATTCTATTGTTGCATAAAACAACAGGATTTGGGTTTCTATTGTCGCATAAAACCCTAATTTAAGCTTGTTAGAGCCTCGACATCTAAAAATGCCCACTCACACTTAAGAAATACATGTTTTTTCTTTTAAACTATAATTTTTTCCCTTGTGCAAAATGCACACCATGCTTCACAAAAATGCACGCCTAGGTCTTAAAACACCTCCAAATTGAGTGATTCAAGTTTTTGAGGGTGTCTTAGATAATTTTACACATGTCTACATATTTGTATTTTCATTTGCAAACATAAATGTGGATAATGTGTAAAAGAGACAAAACATGTCTTGTAAATTGAGAGACCAAAACAATAGAAAGTCACATAATAGAAATGCACATCCATGCTTCTATATAGCTTCAAATTTAGTGATCTAAGTTTTTGGGTGAATTTAATAAAATTATATATATATATATATATATATATATATATATATATGAAAAAATGACTTCTACCTTGAATCAAGATTCAAGACATTTTGTAAAATGAAGGGTAAAACTATCTTACTGTAAAATGCACACCTAGGGACTCATATGACCTCCAAATTGAGTGATTCAAATTGTGAATTTTGTGTTTTATCATTTTACATATTTTCATGCCTTTAGTTGTGCATTTTGAAACCCAAAACCCTATGTTGTGCTTAAAGGATAAAAATTGCCTTGTAAATGCAAAAAGGAAAAAAAAACATTAAAACATGGAATGATGAAAAATGCACTCCCTAGGAATAAAAATCCATGCATGGTGTTGGTAATTTACAAGTTATAGGACTGTGGATATGTTTTAATCCCTAAAGATCATATACTAGGGTGATTTTTGCTCATAATTTAATAAATGGTTGTAATATACATTGGTTTGGGATTACATGCATGAATAAATATGTATTATTACATTTGTAACTCTGAAATGTTTTAAAAGTTACTTGAATTTGATTTATACACATATGCACTACCATTCTCATTTTGTTTACAATATGTTTGAGTAAAACATAAGTGGTGAGCCCACATGGCATTTTTTTTATCTTATCTTCCTTACATATTATTGGATGATAGCTCAACAATTCTTAACTGGGACAAATCTTGAGAGACCTACCATGACCAAAACCTCGATCATGGTTGAATGATATATTAGGAAGGATTTGGGAAGTTATTATCCATGACACAAGGAGCAAGGTACTTATGATTTGGTTGTGATGCACTATGAATCAATAGAGAAAATCATAGTGGTTTGGATGAATTACTCCATGGTGAATCAGTTCCCATAGTAGAGACAATAAAAAAACTAGAACAACATGAAGTATGGACTCAACAAAATAAAAAAATCTAGAAAGGAAAGCGAAGATGCCACCTACACACCCAAGAGAATGCAAAAGAGCCCCAAAAACATCATGGAAATGGGAATTTTCATAGGCTAAGAAAGAAGAATAATGTCTAGATCTGGAAACAACATTTTTTTATACTATGAGACACCCTCTAATGCACTGGTTAAAGAAATATAAGCTAGTAATAGATATGGAACATATTTCAGAAGGATGCAGATGTGCCTATCCCAAATCTAGCCACCAAAAAGCATAAACATTATGCTTAAAGGAAGACATTATCATCATCATCATTTTCATCACCATAATCAACATTGTCGTCCTCCTCCTCCTTATCATCATCGTCATCATCGTCATTGTCATCATTGTCACCATAATCGTCACCATCATCATCATCATCATCACCATCATTGTCCTCATCATTTTCATTGTCATCATTATCATCATTTCCATTGTCATCATCATCATCATATATTCATCATCATAATCAACATTGTCATCCTCCTCCTCATTATCATTTTCATCGTCATTGTCATGATTGTCATTATTGTCATAGTCTTCGTCAACGTCATTGTCGCCACCATAGTCAACATTTTCATCCTCCTCCTCCTCATCATCATCGTCGTCGTCGTCGTCGTCGTCGTCATCATCATCGTCATCATCATTTTCATTGTCATCATCGTCATCATAACTGTCATAATCATCATCATATTGTCATCATCATAATCAACATTTTCATCATCATCATCGTCATTATCATCGTAGATTAACCATTATGACCATAGACACGGGATGATCATCGACACAATTTGTAATTTTCCTGACTTGGCTAGTCTAGGAAATGTTGTTAATGTGTATGTAGGATCTATTGTTTACAGCATATAAATCATCATACAAATAATAAATGTGACAAAGGACTGCAAAGTTTGTATTATGATATCTCTACGGATTACAATAGGCTAAATGCGGCTGAATCAAATAACAACATTCAACAAGATCAGAAGACAAAAGTATCTTAGCTGGAATACAAATAAGCAACTAAAAGATAATACCCGGAATATGTGAGTGTTGCGGAATCAATGGGTGCGCTGGAAATATGGCAACTCTGACTGTAACTACTGGAAGTCTGGAAAGTTCACCCTGGCAACTATACTTCTCAGAATAGCCTGGAAAATGTCCCAAATGATGCACCCTGCTCTAGTCCTCAATACTGGTATCTGTCAGACCCCTCTGTGGATGAGTCTGGACCCCATATGGATACCCCTAGGGGAATGCACCCCTATTCTTCTGGAAAAATGCGTCCTAGTGATTCCACCATCAGAATCGGATGAGATATGTCTCAAAATGACCGCCTTGGTCTACTCAGAAATGGGTCGAAAGGGTTTCCCTAAATCTAGTCTGATGCTCGCTCTGGAACCCCAAATGTTCCTGCCAAAAGTGTCGCACGTCCAAGTCTGGAAAATTCATCCCAGTTGATTCCTTTGTCGAAATATGATGAGGAACCATGAAAAATATGCGCCTTTCCCTCCTCTCAAATGGGTCAGAGTTAAATCTTGGAATTCCCCCTGGATGGGGTAAGTCAACCCAAAACCCTCTCAGAAGTTGTGCCCTCACTCTGGATGAATGTGCCCTTGCTATTGAACACTATATAACTACTGCTAAAGAATGATGGAAGACCTAAATGATGTTCCCGGTGACTAGGGTGTGTCTCTCAACACCAAAATCATCCAACTAGTGTCTTCCTCCTGGAATCCACTAAACTATCTCTCCTGAGATGCGCCTCTCTCCTCAATGACAAGTCATAATCTGCATAATGATGAATTGGGTCACTGACCCTTCCTTTATAGCTTTCCAGAACCCTAAATCAATGTTGAAACCCTAATTCACCGTTGACTTCCAAAACCCTAAATCACTGTTGAAACCCTAATTCATTGTTGACTTGTATTTTTAGCTCATAATGACTTAAAAGTTCTTTTAACCCTTTTTAGCTCAATGCCACTTTCTGAATATAACACCTGTGACTGGAGTGACCTCTAGGAACCCTGTTTACCCCTTTTATGGCCTTGGCTATAATATAACAGGGTGGTTTAGACCATTAAGCCTCCTCTTTGGAGCTCCTATTTGGAAAGGGACATTACACAATTTTCTCCTAACACACTTTAAACTAAAACACATTAACACCCTAATACATTATAAACCCTAACCTTTTTTATTATGAATGTATTGTGATGCCTAACACCCTAACCCACTAGCACACCTTAATCTCTAACCATTATGACCCATAGTCCCTATGAGTCATGACATAATCTTCCCTTAACACATTTTGACCACAAACAAACTAATACCTTGGTACATTGTAACCCATGTCCACTATGCCCCTGAACACACAATGACACATGGAAGGTTACCATATTAAATAATATAATATGTTACTATAATATGTAATATACTATATATATATATATAGTATTTATACAATATTTATAAATAAAATAAAAAAATAACAAGGATATGGCTTGAGCCCGAGCCCACTAGCAAGGTGACAACTCAAGCCCACTAGCAAGGTGACATCCCAAGCACACTAGCAAGGAGACAACTCAAGCCCACTAGCAAGGAGATAGCCTGAGAAGAGAAACATACCCCAGACAAGATTGGAGATAACCCCAAACAGGATTGGAGATAACAGAGATAGATATCGTTGGATATAGAGACCTCAAGCAACTATTCGAGATAGAGATCAAGGAGACCCTACATATAGAAGAGACAAAGATAAGGGTGAAACGCTCAAGGGACCAAGAATGCCACCAAAATTGGTGAGTACCTATGCATTTGAATTTGTGTAGGGTTCCATTTTATGTCAAAATAGAACTTTATGTAAGTATAGCATTTGAACCCACAACTTCATCATGTCCAAGATATATTTACTTGTGGCAAAACTCCCTTATTATTTGCAAACGATTTTGGGTCTGTGGAAAACCCCCCTTATTCTTTGCACATTATTTTGGTTCTACAATATCCATCATGCATAGCAATAAATACTTATTACTCGGATGGGGTTCAACCCAAAACCTATCATGATTTTCATGTACTTTATACTCACAATTTGAGTCTCACAACCATGCCACGGTCATGGGACTCACACTCAAGACACCAAGCTTTATGATCAAACTTCCTTTATGCCTCTCAAATTTTTTTTGCTTAATCCCAACGAACAAAAGTTCAAAGAGTAGTTTTTCTTTTGAGAAATTAAAGTAGGGTAGGGTTTGTAGGAGTCCAATGTTTGACTATGTTTTAAAACGATAGCAATTTTCCTCCATTTTGAGCGCTATTGATATAGTGATTGGGCATTATATACTGGCATGTTTTCATCATTTTATGGAGGAACAATTTTTTAGCACATGCTTTTAAATGTTGGTGTATTTCCTTGATTTATAAGTATTATGGGAATACACATGAATCTACAATAACTCTTGTTTGATGATAAATGAAAATCACCAATGTATAGAGCGTATTGATGTTGTGAGTCATGATGCCTTACAAAAAAGTTTTCAAGTTGATAAGCATCCAAGCATCATGGGCATTGGTAAAGCCAAGGAAGGTTAGGGTCTTGCATGATAAATAATCAAATTTTATTTGCAAGCAATAAGACAACTTGATGTATTGCTTCATTATTTAGTTGCTCTACAATTTTACTTTTTATTATTAAAAAATGACAGGTCGTGAATGCTTGATATGTTATATCATAGGCTTCCCTGCAATGGGTCTTTGGTCTCATCCTTTATTGATTTGGTTTTGATATAAAGTGGGTTTAGTCTAGTGGCTTTGGGTGTATCTTGTGGATTGATTTTATTATGGGGAATCATCATGTATGAGTCCTTCCACTCCCCACTTTTGAGTTGAATGAGGATATCCAAACTTAAACAAACAAGCAAAATCATTTACCAAAAATACTAATGAGTAAACAATGTCATAATTTGACCTTGAAATCATGGAGAAATGATTGTAAAAAGAGAACAAAATCAACCTTAGGGAGACTAAATCAAGCGCTCAAATAGAGGTTGAAATAAGCCAATAATTAGAGTAAGTGCATATGTGAAATGAAGGAAAAACATCCACCTTTAGATTTGAATGGAGGACTATTATATCTACACACAAAACCATGCAAGCAATGACATTTACTTCAAGGTTAATTCGATGTGATGAAATATGGGTGGAGCACTTTGATTCTATGTATTTATTTGTCAAATAAATTTGCAAGAGACAACCACCATATATGAACATTTTCCAAGTGCACGAACTATGTCACTTAATTTCCAAGTATATAAATAAACTCCCAAGTATTTGCAAACCATATTGAACACAACCAAAAATTCCCAAGTATGTAATTGAAATTATTACTACTTGCGCTAGATTTGAGAGGTAAGCCTAAGATTACAAGTTGGCTTTAGCTCTTGATGAGTGTAAATATTGCAATATCCTATCCCTTGAACATTTTAAATATTGCAATAAAACCCTAAAGTAGGAATTGTCACACCTTAACACATGCTTGCACACTAATCCTTGTTTATAGGTATGTCATATTCAAGAGGCAAGGACTAAACATCACTTTGAACATCAAACATACCATTCATATCATTCACACACTAATGTTTTTGTGTGTTTGCTTTTGCAAGTGGCCTATAATATTATGAAAAAACATCACAAATACGTGTAATCATAAAATAAGTAGGCCACAACATCATCATTAAAACTAAATGATTTGAGCATCATCACCATATAAAATATTATATAAACTAAATCATGTGCATAACTGATCCGGATTATTTTGAGAACGACATGAAGATAGAAATATAACTGAGATATAACAATGAAATACACAAAAATATAGAAGAGAGAACAAAAATACAATGAAACCCAACTTCTATTGCTGAATAATATAGAAAAACACCGTAGAACACAAACTGGAAAAATGGGGTAGCTTATCTCTAAAAAGAAAGAGATGTTGGCTACGCTTCCTTCACAAGAAGCTTTACATCAAACTCCATTGCATGCTTAAAGGGCCTCCTTCACCTCAATTATATAGGAGAGAGTGAGAGGAGAACAATTCCCATGATGCATGTGGGATAAATTGGACTAAGTTTATAAAATGTCATAGGCATGTAAAATACTAGTACTTCCCGAGCGGTCACCCATTGCAGTACTACTCTAGACCGAGCGCGCTTAACTGTGGAGTTCTAATGGGATCCGATACATTAACTCTATGTTGTAGGCATGTACATAAAACCATTGCATAATGTATATAATTAACAAATGAAGATGACATTACATTCCATTCCCCATCAAAAGGGTGAATGTCATGGTTTATCAAAACCAGAGGCTCAAAATGGTGATTCAGTGGAAAAGGTGGATGGTCACCGAGATCCATCTGGATCATTCCTCCCCCCTTAGGAAGCAATGTTCTCCATTGCGTTGAGTGCCCGGGGGAGAGAGAAAAGCGTTTGTTGAATCTGCATCTTGATGAGCTGCTTTCCTTGTTGGAGAAGTTGCGCCTCTTAGCTTTTTGAAGGTTGTCACGAATCTGTGGCTGGAAGGGTTGGACCTTTTTAACCAGTCTGGCTACATGATATTTTTGTGTGTATAAGGGATCTTTTCACTTTGCTGCAATCTTGTTGACTTGTTTTTGTTGGATAAAAGGTGCTTGGGCCAAGGCTGTAGTGGTTGCAGTATCCTTTTGTTCACCTTTTGAACAGATTGTGAAGAAGCTAAATTTTGTAGTATGAGATACTACCTTGTGGCACTGTTTAGGTGGGACATTAGTCAGAACCACCTCTGGTATCCTATATAGATGACCCCCCATAGTAATAGTGACACTATGGGGTCAAGACTCATAGATACCATGGCGCTTCCACATATATGGTTGGCCCAAGAGAACATCACAGACATCCAGTGGGGCAACATCACATAATACCTC
>SNQJ01S0039156.1:32244-61014 GCA_010110895.2 Picea sitchensis
CTCTGTAGAGATCAGGAGAGACACTAGACAAGAGCACATGCATAGAGGGGAACGCACAACTGAAGTCCACTAGTGACAATGAACTTCAAGATGGGTTTTGTAGTTGTTTCAATGTTGGTTGTTGTGCTATGCCTGCCTGCAAAAATTGATGGCCAGTCTGATCTACATGCAATGAATAAAACTTCTGATTTACAAGTGGCTATGGAGGAAATTAAGGCATCATCGTATTATGGTTTTGTCATGCTTCTCCAGATGTTGCAGGGAGAACAACTTCCCATGTCTCAGATTACTTTTTTTATGCCAAGTGACCAGGATCTGGCTGAGGTAAATCTGCAAGTAACTAGTTACATTTCAGATTTGGTTCTGAGACACTATGTTCATCAGCCTCTCAAGTTCAACCATCTCCTGCATTTTTCCAATGGAACATTGATCCCCTCCTATTTTCCCAACTACATGTTGAAGGTCTCCAACAATGGGAGAAACGAGTTCTATCTCAACAACGTGCACTTCGTCCATCCAAATGTGTGCAGAGCCTCTCCTTCTATCTCTTTCCATGGAGTAAGTGGTGTAATTGCTAATGCTTTAATGGATCCCTACCCTAGTTCTCCAGCTGGTGCACCTCCTGCACCTTCCCCCTCTTCTCGGCCTCCTCCTCCTCCTGCATCACCAAGAAATTTGAACTCTCCACCTCCGAGCCAATGACCTTCAATATCAAACCCTCCTGAAAAAGGACATTCAATCCAAAATATTCATCAACCAACAGTCTCTCCACTATCTCCAATCTCCAACGGTATAGGCAAAAACTCAGCAAGCTGCATGGGTCTAGTGTATGGCTCAATATTTTTGCTACTCACTTGGAGCAGTGCAACTTTTCTAGCCATTTCCCATCCCTAACTCTTTGTTACCCATGCTTGGATTTATTAGATATTTCAGCAGAATATTATTGTTCATTGGTTGGATAGTAACCGGATAATTTTTTTTATATGGTCAACCATTTCTACCTCAGATAATATTGGTGACCTGCATAGATACAGAATTTGATTACCTAGTTATAGTCCAGCGGTATTCATGACATCAAATATATCATTTTTTCTTTCATTTTGTTTTGTAGTGGAAAGTTTTCAAGACCATGTAATTGAAAGATTGTTTCCCAGACAAATTCTCATTGTGATGCTCTAATTTCAAAATGGTTTTTTATATGAGCATGAACGTTGTTTTCAAATTGTTCTAGATTATTTTCAAACGATTCTGAGTGAATTGGCCACAATAAATTTATCATATTTTGTATGATGAACAGTGAAAAACAAAATCTCAATGGTTTCATCGAGGCAATAACCATCACTAATAAACCCAAAATCGCCATAATTTTTATTGTGTTAAGATTTCTCACCCATCCAATCCTCATATTGTTTTCATTATTGTTTTTCATGCTAACAAATTTCCAAATAATGGAAGGATTGTAGAATATAATTCCACATTATTGAAACATTGTTTGAAGATTCAATATCCTTTCTTATCCATTCCTCTTCTAAGAGAAGAATAATACATTTCATTTTTCTTGTTCATTGCATAATTTATTACACACACAATAGTAATTATGTGTATTTTCAATCAATTAGGTAAGTACCAAGTTAAATATACTAATGTATATATTGAGTCTCTTATTGACGAGTTACTAAACCTATGGGTTGGCATCACTATCAACGACATCTCTAGACCAAGATGATATTGAAGGAGGATATGATGCATAGGAGCAAGTAGATGTGTTAGACAAAGAATTCAAAGAATTTGAGCTAGATGTAGATGACAATGTTATCAATATATGATGATATCGATGATTAAGATTAGGGTTTCTATTGTTGCATAGAAAAATAGGATTTGGATTTCTATTGTTGCATAAAACCCTAATTTAAGCTTGTTAGAGCCTCAACATCTAAAAATTCCCACTCACACTTAAGAAATACATGCTTTTCTTTTAAACTGTAATTTTTTCCCTTGTGCAAAATGCACACCTAGGTCTTAAAACACCTCCAATTTGGGTGATTCAAGTTTATGAGGGTGTATTAGATAATTTTACACATATCTACATATTTTTATTTTCATTTGCAAACATAAATGTGGCTAATGTGTAAAAGAGGGAAAATATGTCTTGTAAATTGGGAGACCAAAACAGTAGAAAGTGACATAATGGATATGCACATCCATGCTTCTATATAACTCCAAATTTAGTGATCTAAGTTTTTGGGTGAATTTAATAACATTATATATCTCCAAATTTAGGTGATCTAAGTTTTATGAATTTAATAACATTATATATATATATATATATATATATATATATATATATATATATATATATATATATATATATATATATATATATATATATATATATCATCCCGAAAGTGCATTTTCAAATGAAAAAAAAAAAAAAAAAAAGGACTTCTACCTCGAACCAAGATTCAAGACTTTTTGCAAAATGGAGGGTAAAAATATCTTACTGTAAAATGCATGCATAGGGACTCATTTGACCTCCAAATTGAATGATTCAAATTGTGAAGTTTGTGTTTTATCATTTTACATATTTTCATGCCTTTAATTGTGCATTTTGAAACCCAAAACCCTATGTTGTGCATAAAGGCTAAAAATTGCCTTGTAAATGCAAAAAAAATCATAAAAATGCATGAAAATAGGGCATGATGAAAAATGCTCTCCCTAGGAAGACAAATCCATGCATGGTGTTGGTAATTTACAAGTTATAGGATTGTGGATATGTTTTAATCCCTAAAGACTATATACTAGGGTGATTTTTGTTCATAATTTAATAAAGGGTTGTAATATACATTGGTTTGGGATTACATGCATGAATAAATATGTATTGTTACATTTATAAATCTGAAATGTTTTAAAAGTTATTTGAATTATATTTATACACATATGCACCAACATTATCATTTTTTTTACAAGATGTTTGAGTAAAACATAAGTGGTGAGCCCACATGGATTTTTTTTATCTTATCTTCCTTACATATTATTGGATGATAGCTCAACAATTCTTAATTGGGACAAATCTTGAGAGACCTACCATGACCACAACATCGATCATGGTTGCACGATATCTTAGGAAGGATTTGGGAAGTTATTATACCTGCCACAAGGAGCAATGTACTTATGATTTGGTTGCGATGCACTATGAAGCACTAGAGAAAATCATAGTGGTTTGGAAGAATTACTCCATGGTGAATCAGTTCCCATAGCAGAGACAATAAAAAACTAGAACAATAGGAAGTATGGACTCAAAAAAATAATAAGAGCTAGAAAGGAAAGCGAAGATGCCATATACACACCCAAGAGAATGCAAAAGAGCCCCATAAATGTACTTATTTTATTGCAGTTGCAGTTGCTAAAGGATCTTGTTCTTATTATTATGATTCTTCTGTAAAGTCTGATTCATCATCCTTTAACTCAAACTCTATTTTCTTTGATTCTTCCTTCCTTGATAGGACTTCTTGTTTGACAACATCTTTGATTTCTCTAAATACCACATCTTGTATATACACTACCTTATTATTTTATGGGTTCCAAAGCTTATAACCTTTTAGACCATCTTTATACCCAATAAAGATACACTTATCAACATTTTTATCTAGCTTACTCATAATTTCCTTTGGAATTTGAACATAGGCCTCACAGTCAAATACCGTGTAATACCCTGATTTTGATTCCCCGTATTAATAATGTATTTTGTTTATTTGATTAAAGGCCAGTGTAATACCCATGTTTCCCCTAGCTTGTAATTAATCATTAATTAGGATTACCATGTTATGGCATGTGAATGATGTAAATGTATTTTGTTTATATTTTCCAACGACTAGCTATGGGGGTGAAGCCTTGAAGTACTGGCCATGATATCACTAGAGGAAAGAATGGGAAAACTATAAGAGAGGGTTCATTATGTCAAATCAACCCAAATTTCCTCTTGTTGGGAATATCAAACCCCCTCTGGATCCCAAGGAAAGGAATCAGATAATGAAGGAAGGACTGGTGGTTGAATAATCAACCACCCCATTAAAGGAAGCATGGTCTAGATGAGGAGACATGAGGTTGTCAACCTGAAGTACCACAGATTCCTGCAAACCCAAGATGACCCGAGTTTCCTTCTCACAAAATGAACCAGATAGGTCAAAAACCATCCTGGAAAAGGCATGAAGGGGGATATACACGTGCAAACAGTTGAGGGAGAGGCGCATGAGGCTCTGTAGAGAGCATGAGAGACACCAGAAAAGAGCACATGCATAGAGGGGAGCGCGATCTAGATATGTAGAAGAAAAGAGGAAGGTTGCAAGCTTGATACTGAGGAAGCATTTGATAAACCTCGCGGGGTTGTTGTGACAAAGAGAGGATCTATGAGAAATGACATAAGTTCCCTAGTGATATCATTCCTTGGCATGGGGGTGGCCATAGAGATAAGAATGAATGCCTCTTAGCCTATGGTTGGGTGGAAAGGAGAACACCCACAGTCAGTTGGTTGGTTGTAGCTTGTAATAGATAAGTACTTCTTATTCCTTGTACACTTAAATTGGAATGTAAGAATTGAATGTTTGTGTCTGTGACTAAGATTTGTAGTGTTTGATTCATAAGGAAAATGCTTAATGTTCTTTTGTAATTCATTGATTTTGAATGGGTGTATGGTGATAAGTTTGGTCTCTGGGCTTGTTCGAAAATACCTCTCCCTATTTTGGAACTTAAGTTCCGCGAATTTGAAGGTGCTTCCTTTACACCAATAGACTAAGAGACCACAGGCTTGTGCACATGACCTTAACCAAATCTAGGATAAGATTTGATCTTACAGCCCAAGACTCATTAGAGGGTCAATGTGACCAAGGTCTGGGAATCCTGCGCTATCCGAAAGGAGCTAAGACTTTCTGGCTTCGGAACTACGGGATTTTGGAGCTCCGGGGTGTTGCGACCTTAACCAAATATTGGCCAAGAGGTATGAATGTAGTCTTTGGGGATTGACAAAGCTCCAAGTAACCAAGGCCTAGGAACCCTGGGTTAATTTTGGAGGGAGCTAAGTGTTCTAGAGCCCTGGGGAAATAAGTATTACAAACACCAAATTGCATCGAAGATGACCTATCGAGTCAGTGGCTTGACGGTGGATAGGAAGCTGGAGGCCATTTACCAGTTACCATGGAAATTGTTACCCTATTAAATTTTGATCCACTTACCGGTCACGAAGCGACGTGGTACGTAGATCTAAGGACACTCTAGAATTTCCCTGACCATTAGATCTACCCCGAGGTCAGTACGAGGGTTAATTTTGGAGGGAGCTAAGTGTTCTAGAGCCCTGGGGAAATAAGTATTACAAACACCAAATTGCATCGAAGATGACCTATCGAGTCAGTGGCTTGACGGTGGATAGGCAGCTGGAGGCCATTTACCAGTTACCATGGAAATTGTTACCCTGTTAAATTTTGATCCACTTACCGGTCACGAAGCGACGTGGTCCGTAGATCTAAGGACACTCTAGAATTTCCCTGACCATTAGATCTACCCCGAGGTCAGTCCGACGTTGAATGCTTTGGGAGAACAAAGGTGTTGCACCTCCAAAAATTCTGAAGGCCGAATTTACGAAGTGGCGTGGACCATTGATCTTCGGATCCCTCGGGACCCTTCTCAACCGTCGATCTAAGGACTCTGTTGAGAACCCCTCTTAACTTCTTAACCAACCAGGACACGTCGTGGAGTGACATGTGGCCCCCTCTTGTCCCATGTCAAATGTATTTTGTTGGAACAGAGTCGTTTGATGAGAGGCTATGTGGAAGGAGATCTGATAGTCTGGATACTTGGCACTCTAAAGGAACTTGGCCAAGAGTCTTCAAAGTGTGAAGACTTCTAAAGTCGCGAATGACGAAGTAAAATTCAACCGTTGATAGGTAGAGGACATGTGGCACGAGATCCGATAGTCTAGAGACTCGGATCTCTAGGGAATTCAGAATTTGGTGAGTTGATAAGCTCCAAATCCTGGAGTTGTGAAACACTGAGAACCATTGATCTAGGGATATATGTGGACAGATCGTGACTGTGAGATTTGAAGGACGTTAGAAGGTTGTTTTTCTGGGGTTGATGTGACTCACTAACGTCATCTAGGGTGACATGGACCCGCAACTAAGGTGCCACATGTCATCGGGATATGGAAGTTTTGTAGACTCCTTATTCCTATTAGAGAATGAAACATGTCATCCCCTAATGAGGGAACACGTCACCCTTGGCCCTTGCTACATGTCAGCCTCTAGTACATGCCTGCCTGACCAAAGTGGTTGGTGATGTGACCGAGACTCCGGAGGATTTCGGGTGTAGTATCGTAGAGATACCGAAAGGCTCGAAGGCCATAGCCACGTGGAAAGCTTACGAAACTTCGAGAGTTTGGGACTCCAGGGAGATTTTGTGCATAGACAGAAAAGGGGTGCTTAGTGTCGAAGCACCGAATGTTGAATTATCCTTAGGCATATGCCTTAACGAGGGGGAAGATTCGTTGTCGTATTTAATGATGGATGGATCTCCACCATAAATACAGGAGCGCTGGGAGTTCTGGGACTTCGAGGAATTATGGATGATATGTATGAGATGGAGCCATGTGGATTCCACGTGGCCCTCAACTAATAACGCCTGAAGAGCTTCGGGAGGAAATGACCTGCAAACCAAAACTCATATTTCAGTATGGTGGCAACCGTTAGAAAGATCGTGGTGAGCAGAAGTCGATGGAGATCCTGGAATTAGGTTTTCAGATAGTTAGGAAAAATGAAATCATGATGCCCCACCCCTTAAGAGATTATTTAGGGGTCGGGCGTGTTACATAGTGGTATCAGATCATGACAAAAACACTTGGCCTACTTGATCTCATGCACGAGTCGTATAAAAATATTATTAGAGGACTTTAAGGGGTAACACCCTATTTTACCCATTCCTAAGAGGCTTAGTAAACCTCTACTGAAGCTAGGAATGAAACTTTCTATTGTTGATAGATGTTTTGGAAATCTGCATTGTATGTTGACAATGCATCCAAATAAAGAATTTGACTTCACTGTGTAATTGTATGTGTTGTTGTACATACATAAGATTGGGTTACCAAGGCTAATATGATCCTGTTGAGAATATTACTGCCAAATGAAAATCATCTGCATAAGTTCCTCGAGTGGAAGGATGCAAGTTTAAATTCAATTGGGATTTTACCCAACAACATTGAATCATGCTAGTCTGTGGCAGAGGAATCCTACCATTTCTTTTCAAAAATGATGGTCAATCCTACAGGAATGGGATTGTGTCGATGAGCACTAATAAAAATACTTGGATGTGAATGGATTGAAAAGATATTTAGCAGTAATAATTATTGTTTTAATAAAGGAATAAACCCAGTCTACGTGTATGACCCCTCATGATCAGGGGATTAATGGAAATGGTAAGTTCAATTTACTAACTGAAAATTGTTGTTGGAATAATCTAGTAAGAAAGTAAAGAGGAACCCTATAGATTGAGAGAAACCTTCATGAAGGTAGAAGTGAATCAACAAGAGAAAGTTCAAAAGCTCATGGTTATGCTAATGGAGTGTATATCCATGTTAACTCAAGGGCATGTCTATGCATAAGAATGCATATGAAAAAATATTGAACATGAAAATTAGGCATGTTATAACCTGTGGTGGGTTGTAAGGTATGATCTACTAATGGACCTTTTAGATGAGGATGACCTTATGACAATAGGGGTTAATAGTAATAATGAAAAGTTGATTATGTTGCAGCCTAATTCCTTAATACGATAGGTCTGTAAGGATCAATGGGAGACCAATGCAAGGTCTGATTAAGGAGGTGTCAAAACACCTTTGGATGACCAATGGATCATATTGACATTGAGAGGTGGATGGTAACCATATGGACATGGCTTGGTGTAATCATATATATATATATATATATATATATATAAGCGGGAGTTAGGAAAAGATGCCCTTGTAGAAGTTTGTTGACCAAGAGTGAATTGATGCATGAAGAAGAGACTAGAAGTGGTTATCTTACTACCTTGAGTGATACAATAACTACCCCTATGAATTCTGAATTATGGAAGGTTTTTACTATAGAATGGAAAAAGGTGACCCTTGTTTGTTATTTCCATGTAGGAGGGGCAACATCAGTATGAATTATGACTCTGAGACGAGTCATATGAGTGACTATAATCTGTCACTAAAGAACACTAATATTAAAACTAAAATATCAATGTAAAAGGGGTGCAAGAGATGCACCTACATATATGTGTATACATGCTTAAAAGAATAATATGAATACAAGCCCTCAATTAAGAGGGAAGCTCAGTGTTGAGTTTCACTATGAGGCTTGTCATAAGGATGGCAGCAATATCCTTGGGAGGAGGATCTGCAAGTCTGATATATCCATGTGCATGTATGAAATGGAAAGGGTGCAAGTGATGAGCTTGCATGATGAATGTTTGTCTATGTCAGTGTATGCTTGAGTGCATGAATTTAATGCATTGTGAGGTTTCTTGATATGAAAATTGATATCAAGACCAAGTATATATGAATGATATTAAATGTGCAAGTGATGCACATATATAATGTATGAGAATATGTATACTAAAGGCACGATGTGACTGCCTAAATGAGTGAAATGTAAGGCAAGAATTACACTTTCCAATATTTAATGAATACCATGGATGTATGGCCGACTCTATTTTGAGGAGTCATGAAAGTTTGGTTTTGAATGATAGCTTGAGGGGAATGTGTTCCATTCCATCACGAAAGGCTAGTATAAACAAATGAGAGAGCAAATGAGAAAGGATGCTTTGTTGTCATTACAAAAGGCAACATGATTAAGCCTTTGAGGACTGCGTGAGAACAATTTTGAACAATCATAAGTTAAATGATTTATGATTGTGCATGTCGTTAAGTGCATCACGGATGTAAGTTAACAAAAAAAGGAATATGTGTGGACAAATAATTTGGACGCATAACAAAGATGCATGTTTATATTCCTTATGGATTATTTGATAAACAACTGAACTAACTCAAGGTTGAGGCTATCACAGATAGTGAAGGATATGCAATAAGGAAGTTGCATGCTAAAGGAGTTCCCTGTGAAGGAACCGTGTAAGAACTATGTCAAGAGAACATAGTCACAACCTTAATGATTGATGGAAATTGAGTAATGGGCTACAAGCCTATATATATCTGTGTGTGTGTGTGTGTGTGTGTGTGTGTAAGAATTATGGATTTTATTTTTCAACAAAATGTATGAGCAGAAGACTAACAAATGAGTGTTGAACATTCTGATAACTGAATGGTAATGCGCAAAATGCATAGGTTCATATTTCATTGTGAGCAAAAGTTGCTAGAAAAGCATGATGATGTATCCAAAAAGGTTAGGGTGAGGCCTAACCAAGGCTACTCAAGGAAAAGAGCAGGAAGATCCCAACAAGGATTAATTGAAAAAGAAAAGGAAAGGAAAAAGGAGGAACACTTTTCCCACCCTAAGAACTCTGAATTGCTTACATAGTTCTAGGTCTTAGATGAGCAGATGTGAGAACAAGTACATTCGGAAAAGGGAGAATGAATAAATGAGTATGTTTAAATGAATGGGCCCGTTTAAATCCATTTTAATCAAAGGCAGTGAGGCCTTAGAAATAACTCAGATGGGCTGAAAATCCCAAGTGGTGTAGAAGAAATTGGAAAAAGGGAAGAATCCCTTAACTCCTTTCTTGTTGTCTAATGTGTTCTCTGGGATAAGAGAAAATTGGAAAGATGATATGTGAAAATATTTTATTGACTAGAAATCTATGATACTTGTGTTTTTATTTTACATAACAACTAACATATTTATGACGTATATCATGTGTAGAATGAAATTGGAGTTGTTGAGAAAGAAAGTTTCCAATGATGGGAAACCTCAAGCAAAGGATAATATGAGAAGGTTGTTATTAAAATATTGTTGAAAGGACTTTAAAAGTCCCCACAAAGCACCATTGATGAGGTAATATCAAAGAGGGTGCTAGCAGCCAGAGCATGTATAAGAATGTTCATACCTATGTGGCATGAGGTATGAATGGATTTGGTAAGAATCCCTTCTGAAAATATTTCATTATCTTAATTATATGCACATAATTTGGAAGTGGTTGTTGTATGCCATCGATACCCAAGTAGGGTATGATTCAGTAAAAGAACCTGAATAATAGAGAGAGGAATTCTATACCAGCCAAAGATGAGTTATAATCCTTGCAAGAAAATGGAGTAAAGAGTACCATGGGTACAATGACCAATCTAGGGAGATGGAGAATAAAGGTTCTCATAGTTAGCACATTGCATCAAATACATTGAGGAAATGAATGATTGCATAAGAGGGTAGGTAATGGACTTCCCTTTAAGGAAGGATGACTTTCTAATACTCTACCTTAATGGTAGAGGTATTAAAGAAAAGAGAACTTTGGGTGGCCATGAGTATTGGCACTTTGGTTACTACTAAAGGAAGAATGCTTGGGTGCACTCGAGTTTGGTTTCATATGTGTTGACCTGGGATCATGATCATCCCATAGCTGGAAGCATAGTCTTGTTGCAAAAATGAACAAAAATGAATAATCCATATGGTCAAGAGTTTGGCTAAGCTCCAACACACCATGGAAAAGTACCTGACATAAAGTGTGGCGAACTTGAAATTAACACAAGGGTGCATGGTATGTGAATGTGGCCATGGATATTGGCACCTTGGATTAAGTGCACTTAATGTTGAATTACATTTTGAAAATTTTGGTATGATGAAATGATGCATAGGTAAGGAATGAGTTTTCCTTTCATGTTTATATAGATATGTGATGCAACTGTTAGGATGCACAAGTTAAGAAATGTTTGTGATGCCATTCTAAATGTGTTGTGAGAATATATATATATATATATATATATATACATGAGAAACTAATAGTTTGTTTGGTTGTATAAAGAATGAATTGCCGGAAGAAAAGGGTCTTGGATATGGCCGTGATGAAATCCCATAATGAAGATCAATTACCTGCTGAACCAAACTTATATGGGAAGGAAAGTCCCATGCTCGTGAATCTGTTTCCTGTGCAGAACATATATGAAATTAAATGTGGAATTTGGAAAATTTGTGGGTGACAGATTTGCAATAAATAAATAAATAAAAACTGAATTTGAAATTTATGATGATATCTCATAATTTTTGTGTACCTATAATACAGGTAAGACGAAAAGATTTGTCTAGGGAGGAGAGATGAAGGTGGTCAAGTTAGAAATCATGAAAGAGGCTACTATTGAGACATAAGAACCATGTGGTAAGTCATGATCGCACTAGAACATGTTGTGTTGTGGTAACATCAACCAGAGGAACGCCTCGACAGAGCAAGTCTAATGGACGCATCGACTGTAAGGCTCAATGAAGTCTCTAAAATTATTCTTGTGAGAGAAAGCCTTGGCAAGGAAATATGGATCACATGAGGAAATGTATAACAGAGAAGGGGATATTTGAGCCTAGGCCTAGTGGGTGAGTGACTGGAAGGAAGAATGGACTTTGACAATTCTCCTACACTATTGATTGGGATCATGCACATAATGGGTATGTCCAGGAAAAATAGTGAGCCAAGAAAACAAGACAACCATGTGGATACAAATTCATGAACTGCATAGATGAGTATTGTGTTATGTTATGAATTTTTTCTTGAATTTTATACAAAAATAATATGTTTTTGCATGAAAATTGTGATTAATGTGCTTGATGTACAATAATTAGTGAAGAAAGGTGAAGAAGGCCAAGAGTATGAAAAGGACCTGACCAAGAAAGAGGGTCAAGGCTTCTGAAGCAGTTGAATGAGAAAGGCATGACATGTGTTACTAAGAAAGAACACCAAGGACGATGTTCCTTTTTAAAGGGGAGGGGATTGTAATACCCATGTTTCCCCCAGCTTGTAATTAATCATTAATTAGGATTACCATGCTATGGCATGTGAATGATGTAAATGTATTTTTTTTATATTTTCCAACAACTAACTGTGGGGCTGAAGTCTTGAATTATTGGCCATGATATCACTAGATGAAAGAATGGGAAAAGTATAAGAGAGGGTTCATTATGCCAAATGACCCCAAATTTCCCCTTGTTGGGAATAAAAAAAACCCTCTAGATCCCAAGGAGAGGAATTAGTTAATGAAGGAAGGACTAGTGGTTGAATAATCAACCACCCCCATGAATGGAAGCATGGTCTAGATGAGGAGACAAGAGGTTGTCAGCCTAAAGTACCACAGAGTCCTGCAGACCTAGGCTGACCCAAGTTTCCTTCTGACAGAAGGAATTGGATAGGTAAAAAACAATCCTGGGAAAGGAATGAAGGGGGATATACACGCGTAGACAGTTGAGGGAGAGGCGCGTGAGGATCTGCAGAGAGAAGGAGAGACACAAGATAAGAGCACATGCACAGATGGGAATGTGTGACCCGGATATGCAAAAGAAAAGAGGAAGGCCACAAGATTGTTTTTGAGGAAGCATCTGATAAACCTCACAGAGTTGTTGTGACAAAGAGAGGATATATGAAAAATGACATAAGTTCCCTAGTGATATCATGGCTTGGCACAGGGGTGACCAGAGAACTAAGAATGAATTCCTCTGAGCCTATGGTTGGGTGGAAAGGCGAACACCCACAATCAATTGGTTGGTTGTAGCTTGTAATAGATAAGTACTTCTTATTCCCTGTAAACTTAAATTGGAATGTATGAATTGAATTTATGTGTCTCTAACTAAGATTTGTAGTGTTTGATTCATAAGGAAAATGCTTAATTTTCTTATGTAAGTCATTTCTTTTAAATGGGTGTAAGGTGATAAGTTTGGTATTCGAACTGGTTCTAAAATACCTCACCTTATTTTGGAACTTAAGTTCTGGGAATTTGAAGGTGCTTCCTTCAAACCAATAGCCTAAGAGACCACAGGATCGTTCCCACGACCTTAACCAAATCATGGCTAAGAGTTGATCTTACAGCCCGAGACTCATTAGAGGGTCCATGTGACCAAGTTCTGGGAACCCTATGCTAGCCGAAAGGAGGTAAGCCTTTTCAGTTTTGGAACTCTAGGAGTTCGGAGCTCCGGGGTGTTGCGACCTTAACCAAATATTTTCCAAGATATGTGATTGTAGTCTTTGGCTCCAAGTAACCAAGGCCTAGGAACCCTGGGTTAAGTTCAGAGGGAGCTAAGTGTTCGGGACTCTGGGAGTCTGGAACACCAGGGAAATAAGTATTGCACATGTCACCCCTGGCTCTTGCAACATGTTAGCCTCGGGTATATTCCCACCTAGACAAAGTGGTTGGTGATGTGACTGGGACTCCAGAGGATTTGGGGTGTANCATTAGAGGGTCCATGTGACCAAGTTCTGGGAACCCTATGCTAGCCGAAAGGAGGTAAGCCTTTTCAGTTTTGGAACTCTAGGAGTTCGGAGCTCCGGGGTGTTGCGACCTTAACCAAATATTTTCCAAGATATGTGATTGTAGTCTTTGGCTCCAAGTAACCAAGGCCTAGGAAACCTGGGTTAAGTTCAGAGGGAGCTAAGTGTTCGGGACTCTGGGAGTCTGGAACACCAGGGAAATAAGTATTGCACATGTCACCCCTGGCTCTTGCAACA
The DNA here is from genome assembly GCA_010110895.2 of Picea sitchensis. Lineage (NCBI taxonomy): Eukaryota > Viridiplantae > Streptophyta > Pinopsida > Pinales > Pinaceae > Picea > Picea sitchensis. The sequence goes on from SNQJ01S0039156.1 coordinate 45,919, forward strand.
TGTTAGCCTCGGGTATATTCCCACCTAGCCAAAGTGGTTGGTGATGTGACTGGGACTCCAGAGGATTTGGGGTGTAGTATCGTAGAGAGACCAAAAGGCCCGAAGGCCGGAGCCATGTGGCAAGGTTACGGGACTTTGGGAGTTCAAGACTCCGATATATTTCGTGCGTAGAAAAAAAAGGGGCGCTTAGTGTCGAAGCAACGAATGTCAAATTATCCTTAGGTGTATGCCTTAACAAGGGGGAAGATCCGTCGTCGGATTTAATGATGGATGGATCTCCACCATAAATACAGGAGCGCTGGGTGTTCTAGGACTTCGGGGAATTATGGATGATATGTTTGAGATGGACCCACGTGAATGCCATGTGGCCCTCGACTAATAACGCCCGAAGATATTTGAGAGGTAATGACATGCAAACCAGAACTCAAATTTCAGAATGGTGGTGACCGTTAGAAAGCTCGTGGTGAGCAGAAGCCGATGGAGATCCTAGAATTAGGTTTTGAGATAGTTAGGAAAAAATAAATCATGATACCCCACCCCTTAAGAGAGTATTTAGGGGTCGGGTGTGTTATAGCCAAAGTTCCTAAATGACTAAAAACATGCCAGAGTTTCTAAACGACTAAAAAGGGGCCAGAGTGCCCAGGCAGTGTAATTCTTTGAACATTGCAAATAATAAAATACATCGCTGACTACAAGACAGACAAGGAAAAGAATTATAAGGGGCTATGATTCCACGAGAGATAGGGATAGAGGGACTAAGTATTTAATTTATATTGTATTTAACCATTTTTATTTTAATTGAGAGAAGTGGTTACATGAGCTTCTTGGGGTGGAGGCTGTCTGGTTTTTGATTTCATGTAATTATATAAACACCTCTTGTGGGTTGTTTGGGGGTTCACTCTTCATTTTTTACTTCATTCATTGATTCTCATTCATTATCCCTCATACATTCTTGTTCTTGGTTGGGACATGGGGACGAATTATTGAGGAAAGATGCCATTGTTTGTTGGTTGTAGTAATTACTAGTGTATTATAGCCATGAATTGGTGCCCGAGATACATTGGCATGTGATAAAATTTGTTCACAACTACAAATACTAAGAGTCCCAGCATGAATATTCTTGACCAGATGCACTAAATACCTGGAAAGAGGTGGACATCCTGAGGGTTTGTGTGGAAGTGAAGGGGTTTCACTGTCTTTGGGTGGTGAAGGTTGGAGAGAAGATATTTGGTGCACTTTTAATTTTTGTGCATTGAGAAACCTGTGAGATATTGAGTGCTAACTGGTTTGGGAAGTTGAGTGTCACTCTGGAACCTGTCCTTTTGGATTCATATCCCTGGATCGGGGGTGACCTACTATTGAGACTTGGAACAACAACGTCTAAGGTTAGGTGGAACGTCCTTGGTCTGCAACCAGCTAGTGATTAATTTTGTTTAAGGTGGATCCAAAGGAGACTTTCGAGTCCAGTCAGTATGCATATTGGATAGAAAAGTCAAAATGCTCCATAATCGAGTCATAGAACTGGTAAAAGTTTAGTGGACCTGCTATGGTTCTGGAGATTCTACTTGGGAGAATGAATATGTCATACGAGTAAAGTACTAGTGAATTTTTGGAAGAATTTTGAAATTTTGATTTATGTTTTGTATATGCATTAAGGACAATACCAAAATAAGGGGTAGGGGAATGCAATACCCCGGTTTTGATTCCACAAATTAATAATTAATTTTGTTTATTTGATGAAAGGCTAGAGTGCCTAAACGACTAAAAAGAGACCAAAGCTCCTAAAAAGTGTAATACTTTGAACATTGCAAATAATAAAATACATGGTTGGTTGCAAGACGATCAAGGACAAGAATTATAGGGGGCTATGATTCCACGAGAGAGGGGACTAGAGGGGCTAAGTATTTAATTTATATTTTATTTAACCATCCTGGTTTTAATTGAGAAAAGTGGTTATATGAGCTTCTTAGGGTGGAGGCCATGTGGTTCTTAATTTCATGTAATTATATAAACACCTATTGTGGGTTGTTTGAGGGTTCACTCTTCATTTTGTTCTTCATTCATTGTTGCTCATTCATTATTCCTCATAGATTTTTGTTCTTGGTTGGGACATGGGGATGAATTGTTGAGGAAAGATGTCATTTTTTGTTGGTTATAGTAATTACTCATGTATTCCAGCCATGAATTGGTGCCTGCGTGCCTGAGATGCATTGGCATGTGCTAAAAAAATTTCACAACTATGAATCTTGAGAGTCTTAGCATGGAGATTCTTGACCATATGCATTGTATCCCTGGAAATATGTGGAAATCCTGAGGTACTGCATGGCAGTGAAGGGATTTCATTATCTTTAGGTGGTGCAGGTTGGAGAGAAGAGATATGGTGTACTTTGGATTGTTATGTGTTGAGAAACATGTGAGAGCTTAAGTGTTGACTGGTTTGGGAAGCTGAGTGTCACCCTGGAACGCATTTGTGTGGATTCATAGCCCTAGCTTGGGGGTGACGTATTGTTGAGACTTGAAATATCAATGTCTAAGGTTGGGTGGAACGTCCTTGTTCTTCATCCAATTGGTGATTGATTTTGTTTAAGATAAGTGCTCTTTGTCATGTGTTTCTATGCTTGTATATTTATTTTCGTTGTGTATTAATTATTATCTTTGATATTCATTTTTATAATATGAATGCTTGTTGGTTATTATTATGCATGGAATATTGCTCATTTCTTTTATGATGTAGCATGAATCTTGATTATTGCATGTGAGTCTTTTATGCTTCTTTATGAATTAAATGTACCAGAATTTGAAATTGGTTCAATAAGTGTGTTATTGAGGTAATGTGGTTGGTGGCTAGGTAAGTTACATACCCTAAGATGTGTGAGAGAGGGTTTCTTGCCAGTCCATACCTCGTGTGTATTCTTTTCATCTAGTGTTGATGAGGGTGATAGATTGACTAGGTAACATGCAATACCCACTGCCTCTACCCAGAATTCATGTCCTAACCTGGCACCACTGAGCATGCACCTTGCTTTTTCCATAAACATCCTATTCATCCTTTCTTTAACTCTATTCTGTTGAGTTGTATATGGAATATTCTTCTTAATTCTATACTGCACTTCTTATAGAATTCTTTGAATTCATTTCCATAGAACTCTCCACCATTATCCTCCTTCAACACCTTAATTCTTTTCTCTATTTGATTCTCCACAACAACCTTAAACTATTTAAACATGTCAAAGACTTCAGATTTCTTCCTAAGAAAATATATCCAATTATTCCTTGAGAAGTCATCTATAAATGAGACATAGTACAAATATTTTCCCAATGATGGAACCGACACATGTCCAAACACATCATTGTGCACCAACTATAAATTCCCTCTTCCCTCGTTGCACTAGAGGGGAATCTTAATCGATTTTGTTTCCCATATACACAATGTTCATAGAAAATGTCACCTCTGATATACCTTTAATATTCACAAAACCACTCCCTGTGAGGAATTGTATGAAAGGATGCACCTGAGTCAACCAACCATGGCTCGTGATCTGCATGTGTGCTTGAAGAATCCAATTACGCATCCCCTCCTTTTGCAAGGGTTTTTGTTTCTTTAGAAGAAACATCTTTAGATCCCTTCCATCTCTCAACACTTTTGGATCTACATTTATTCTTGAAGTGCCATTCTTTTCCACCTCTCCAACATACCTTTACAAACTTTCTGGGATATTTAGATCTCCCACTTGAGGAATTAGATCTATTTCTTTCTTGGGAGCATCCTCTTGCAAATAATGCATATGTGCTCTTTCTTTCCATATTTTTCCGACTCATCTACTCTGAAAACAAGGATGAGACCACATCATCGAAAGTTAAAGTAGTTGAATTACTACCTATGGACACAACCGGACTATTCCACAAGTCTGGTAAAGAGCATATTAAAATGATAAACTTTTCTTCATCATAAATCTTAATATAAACATATAATAACTGACTTACCATAGTATTGAATTAATTCAGATGCTCCATCACATATAATAACCGACTTCACTATAGTATTGAATTAATCGATGCTCCATCATCATCGAAGTTCCATCTTTCATCCTAGTTTATACAACTCTTCTTACAAGAACAACTTCTATTTTACTGTGGACTTAGGATTGATAAAAAACTCCCAACTTCTATCCCATATAATTCCTTTGTTGTAGCTTCCTATAACATTTAGTAATATTGAATATGAGAGACAATAACGATTGTGCTATTCGGCCTTCGGATCCGACTTTTCTAGTCTTATTCTAACGCTATATGTAAGTGCATGGTGCAGTACTTGGATCCACCATGATTCCACTGATATTTTTCTACCAACATATTTCTCGATCTCTATTTTTGAACTGCTCGCCATTTCTTTTCACCTGAAGAATCAATACCGCAAATTTCCCATTGTAACAAGGATTATCACAGACCTGAACCAAACCCTTAGCCACAAAGGCGTCCCCTTGAATCCAAAAATATCTCTGATACCAAATGTAGATTTTAACCTTGTACAATTAATTACTACAAACAGATTCTTAATAAAAATAGAAAATATTCAATGGCACAACCACTTACACACACACATTACATAGATATTTTACATTGGAAACCCAAACCGGGAAAACCATAAACATGTTTAGATATGCACCTCTTATATTCATCATACACATCTGCAATACAATGCCCTCATACAAAAATAGAGTTTCCTTCTTGGGTTAAAACCATAACATAACTTCTACTATCATATATGCAACCTTAGAATGAATAGTCTAGATTGACTACAAAATTACAATATTTTACAAAGAAATTTAAAAAAAAAAATCCTTGGGGGCCCTTCCCCCATGCCCCCCATCCAAGGGGGTAGATCCCCCCCTTTAACCCTCGACGGAAGGGGGGTAGGCATACCTGCATATGAATCAAGAAGATAATCAAGCTCCACAACCAACACCCCTGTGACCCCACAACCAACACTAGTTCTCGTCATGCAAAGAATATAACACATATCCAACCAATCTCGCGGTGGCCTTTTCTAAAGAAACATTCAATGCTGAAATTGTTTAATCCATCACAATTTGTTCCTTTACTTGTGCCACAAATTACCAGTACATTGGACCCAATTTTCAACAGTTTACCAACAAAAATGGTAGGTCTTGAATGCTTGATATGTTCTATCGTAGGCTTCCTTGCAATGGGTCTGTGTTCTCATCCTTTATTGATTTGGGTTTGAGACAAAGCGGGTTAGTGGCTTTGGGTGTATCTTATAGCTTGATTTTGTCTTCTGGGGAATCATCATGTATGATTCCGTCCACCATACACTCTACTTTGTGAACCCTTGAAGAACCTAGGGCAGATTTTGAAATTCACTTGGTATATCAGATCTTTGCCACTTTATATAAAAATGACTTGTAATTAGGTCACATGTATTACATAAGCATCCCTTCCATTAAAGGGAAAGAAAAAAGCTGGTATAGTTGGACTTTGCAAAGCAAACAAGGCTGCTAACCATGTTAGCATCAGAGGAAGGAAGGAGGATAAGCATCAATCATACTGAAAGACGATTTTTTACAGTGATTCCTTTTTATTTGTTGATACTTTTGTATTTTTACTTGTTGAGGAAATTCAATCTTGGTTAGAGCCTAATTGTACCTATTGAATTCCAACCAAATTATTTTATTGCAGTTGCTAAAGTGAATGCAAATTTGGGTGATGGTTTAGGTAGGCATTTGGATTGATTTTAGTTGATGAGATCATTCAAATTTGTTATATATGTATTTGGGTATTTTACTGATATTGTCTCTTGATTAAATTCCAATTCCATACCCTCATACATAATAAAATCCAATGGAAACAGTACAACCCTGCCAAACATCTATTATGAAAACGGTGCACTCTCTTGTAAGCATGCACTGTAATTTGTAGTTTATTTCATCATAAGCATAGTTGAGTATGGTTTTGAATTAACATTGACAAATTTACAAAACATTTTCTAGTTTACCCATGCATACGGTTGAGTGATAGTCAATTGGAACATATTGGCAACAAGATTGCAATATGCAGAGACGTAAACAAAAAGCATCATCTGCACACAGTTGCAATAAATTTGGCACATCCTCTTTTTTTAATTTTATTAGTTACACAATAGATAGTGTATGGATATTTCACTTTTTAATGCCATGACTTTGTTCATTTACTATTTATGTCATCCTTCATTCACTTAATCTCATGGGATGTGTCCTTTCTACAAAATTAAGAGTGTTTCATCAGAAGAGATTATACTAGGTATATCATTAATGATAAAATCAGTCTACGGGTTGCCTCTAACATATTGTACATCAGTGCTTGTACACCTTTAATATTTATCCAGTAGATGCATTCATAAGAAATTTTGCTTTAACCTGTGTACAGTTTTTCCAAGTATTTCTTTCACATTGTGCTTTGGCAACCTTCCAATGGCTACCTTGATGACATTATTAGCATTTGTCTTACTTGAAATTGATTATAAATGTTGTATCATAAAAATGAAGACAGATTCTTGTTGGATATTATTTACAAATCTACTTCTACACTTGTTTTTTTGTCAAGTGTTGTCATATGTCACAATATCTAGTGACTCTCAAATTGTTTCATATTTTTGTCATACCTCGGTTTCATATGTAAAGGATTTATATGCATACTTTGTTCTATTTTTAATACGTATATATGCCCACTTTATTTATGTTGTGAGGAGACATTGGGGTGTAACCTTTTGACTGGATGATTGTTTACAAGAATTTATATATATTATATATACATGTTTTCACAGTATATTGCAGTAGTAATTTTATTTTGATTTTTCAACAATATGCCCACTTTATTTATGTTGTGAGGAGACATTGGAGTGTAACCTTTGTCTGGATTATTGTTTACAAGAACTTATATATATTATATATACATGTCTACACAATATATTGCAGCAGTAATTTTATTTTGATTTTTCAACAGTATTTTATATTTTTAAATATGGAAATGTAAAATATATGGCAACAGTGTAAGGATCGTTACCAATAGGAAGTAATTACAAAAATTTTAAGAAGTGGTTCACAACAATGATTTAGGAAACTATCAAAGCATTTTGAATTCCCTGAAATATGGTAGATAAGTACAATGATTTTGTTACTTTTGAAATCGACATGAATAATATATTTTTTTGACTTGAGTATATATATTAGTGCTCCTACATATTTTATGATTTATGATTACAAAATCACAATTGAAGGATGCCACTACATAGTGGAGCCTTAATGGTTGTCAAATTCATATCTGTAGTTAACCATTCTGTGAGAAATAGAGGCTTGCACTAGATTCAAGTTTGAGATGCATGAGCAATGAAAGAAATGGATACAAGACATAAATAATATCTCCCAATAGAAAGATTCACCAAGACGAATATAGCATAAGTCAAAGAAGCAAATATAGAATGATGAAGAAGGGAATGAAAATAGGAGAAAATTAGTTGGAAAAAAATGACCTAATCACGAGAAGAAAATACTAGAGAACAAAGAATATTTGGGGAGTTAGAAAATTTTGAGGAGCAATAAATCACAAAAGATAGGATCTAAAATCATGGAGTTGAATTGACCTCACATTGTCTATGCTTACTTATAAAGAAAACATCATCATGGGTTGGACACTAAGAGACAAAGTGATGTTAATTTGTGAATTCTTCCCTAAATCCATCTCAAACTCCAAGAATTGAGCATGCAAGAGTGTTAGAAGCCCCATATAATTTTTCCCTTTAAAAAGTGCAATTGCAATTGAAAGACTACAATTAAAATGAATGTGAAGATACCAAAACATACTCCAAGTTTAATCCCAAGGAAACCAATGAAAACTTAGACAATAAGAGTCCAAAGGTCTCAGTTAACTCCATAGAGAGTGCCATCTCCTTTGTGCTTGCATTATTTCCATACCAGAAAAAAGAGAGAAAAGCAGTTGAGTTTTCTCCTATAAGGGTTTCCCAAAGAAAATCTTTGTGTTATATTGTGGTTGGTATGTGATTGTAATTTATTGTTCTCTATTTTCTACATTTCACCTACTTCGTGCATAATCATAAAATCGATAACTAAATATTCTAGAATCTAAAGGAATTTAACCTTCATATTGTAGATCTCAATTTTATTTATCAAATATGTCGTGACAAATTGTTCCAATGGAATATACACAATAGTTTGCATATCATATTGGTATGAGAGTAGGTTATTCTTTTGGGTATTTGTGGGAAGTTGCAGGATCTAAAATCGACTTAAAGATAAGTTGCAGAAACACTATTCATGGTGGATAATTTTGTTCATAACAACCCTTGATATCCAGTAGAAGAGAGATTTGATAGGTTGGAAGCACAAGTTTTCGACATCAGTCACAATATGAACCTCTTCATGGCAACTCCAGCAAGCAAGTTCATATTGTTCGAAAATGATGGAGGCTATAACTCAGAGATCATATCGAGGGGAAATCAGGAGATCAAGAAAACTCAGGAAAGGAGTCGCGGAAAGAAACCGAGAAAGAGCATTCAAGTTCAAGTGATTTGAACCCTCCATAGTCCTTATTCAATATGGAAGCGAAAGTGGACATAAAGTCGTACCAAGGTGAGATCGATGCATTAAAACTTGATCATTGGTTGTAACAACTAGAATTTTATTTTAGTGTTCACCATATAGATGAAGAGTGGAATATTCCATTTGCTAGATTGAAGTTAGAGGGCCATGCTTTAACCTTGTGGAAAATCCATACATAAACACTTAGGATTAAGGGTGATCCACTCATAACTAGGTGGGAGGACTTCAAAACCCTCATCAAGTCCCAATTCTACCATATCGAGTATGTAGAAGACCAATGGATTTGGTGGCATTACTTCAAGCAGAGGCAAGGTCAGAGTGTATAGGAGTACACCACTGAGTTCAAAAATATGGCCATCATGACAGGTACATCTCCCACCAGATGTACTCCTCAAGTATCTGGGGGTTTTACACAGTCATCTATGAAAGCATGTGATGTTCTTCAGGATGAGGCATGTGTACAGGCATAATACATGGAAAACATAGGCCAAAAGAAGGGGTAGCCAAGTGGTTCGAAGTAGAAAGAGAACCAGGAAGTTTCCAAGGATGGGAAGAAGAAGTGGAAAGGGGGAAAAGATAAGAAGACATAATACACTACACATCAGTGTAAAGGTCCGAACAACCATTGCAATCATTGCAACATTGATGGCCACACCAAGGAAAAATGTTGGAAATTGCATCCAGAGCTAAACCCAAAGAATTGCAAGAAGGATGGAAAGGAAAAGAATATTTTAGCCACATATTCAAGCAATCGAGTTGAAAGTATCTCATATGAGGATGGAAATATTTTCTACACATCTATGCAAAAGGAGGTGGATCTGAGTAGCCTTCATCTCCAGTAAGAGAAGGAGATGACCAAGATCTTCCAAATTAAGATTTAGGTCAAGAAGACCAAGATCGATGATTTGTTCTACTATGGTTCATAGACTAATCTCAGAGTAGTGGATATGTTCATCAAGCTTGGATTGGAGGTCCATGATCATCCTATCCCCTATCCATTGGGTTGGGTAAACAAGGATGCAAAGACAAAGGTAAAAAAACAATGTCAGATAAATTTGTTGTAAGTGTTGATTATATTGATGAAATGGAATTGGTCATAATACCCCCTTGATGTATGTGGAGTAGTGTTTGGAATCCCTTACATGTATATCAGGAATGAAATCTTCATGTAGAGAGACAACTAGTATCGAATGGTCAAGTATGGGAAGTCCTACATCATCAACGTGCATAAAGGAAAGTCAAATATCTCACTAGTAACTGCCAACCAAGCCAAGAAGTTTATTAGTTCTAGTAAGAAATATGTTTTGATTTTCTTAAGACAAAATTAGTGTGGTGATGAGTCAATTGCAGTGAAGGAATCTCTAGAGGGATGTAGTAAACAAAAAAAACATTAGTTGGAGGAGTTGCTATAGGAACACGGAGGTCCGTTCAAGGAGCATAAAGGGATACCACCCAATAGGGATGTGGAGCATGAAATACAGTTATTTCCAGACTCCCCATTCTTGAATATTGGGTTGTATAGATAGTTTGTTCTAGAAGTGAATGAAGTGAAGAAGCAGTTGCAACAGTTGTTGGAGAAACGTGTGATTCGACCAAGTACCTTACCTTGTGGGTTACCCATCATAAATGTTCCCAAGAAGGATGGTACTTGGAGAATCTGTATTTATTACATGGCATTGAACAAGATTACACTGAAGAATAGGTTCCCTCTGCCAAGGATCGATGATCTATTAGACTAGCTACAACATGAAAATTACTCCACTAAGATGGATTTGAAATCATGATATCACCCGATACAAGTCAAAGAAGAAGATACATGGAAGATTGCCTTGAAGACAAGGCAAGTTTTGTATGAGTGATTGGTTATTCCATTCAGTTTATGCAATGCGCTAGCTACATTTATGAGATTAATGAATAATGTTGTACTCCCTTATCCAGATTCATTTTTTATTGTTTATTTGGATGATATGCTAGTTTATAACGCTACCTGGGAAGAGAGCATTTTTCATCTTACGTAGGTGTTAGAGACCTTGAAGAAGCATTAGATGTTGTCCAATCTCAAGAAATGTGATTTTTCTCAACAATCTTTGGTGTATCTGGGGTATGTGATCGGTGGAGGCAAGCTCAAGATAGATCTCACCAAGATGGAGGTCATCATGAAATTTCCAATTTCTACAAATCGCACAAAATTTAGGAGCTTTGTTGGGGCTGCATAGTACTTGTGGAAGTTCATACCTTCATTTTCAGTAGTAGTTGCACCACTCAACGCAATAACAGTGAGTGGTAAGATTTTATAGTGGGAGAAGAATCAACATAATGATTTTGATGAGCTGAAAAGAAATATTAGTCACGCAACAGTTCTCATAGTAACAAACTTGCATAATCCCTTCAGAGTGGAGACAGATGCAAGTGGTTATGCCATGGGAGTATTTTAGATGTAAGGAGGAAGGCATGTGTGCTATAATTCTAAAGTATTTCATGGGGCAGTTCTCAACTACCCTACCTACGACAAGGAGATCTATACCTTGGTACAAGCTGTCAAAAAGTGGAAGCACTATCTAATGAGAAATGAGACCATCATCCACACAGATCACCAACCACTCCAGTATTTACAATGCCAGAGTAAGCTACCAAAAATTGGGCACTACAAATGGATGGTGTTCTTATAACAATTTCATTTGGTCATAAAGTATAAGAAGGGTATCACAAATAAGTTGGTAGGCATGCTAGACGACCACCCACATCTAATATTATACTGTTGGGAAATCTGATGCACATGGATCCTTTTACCCATGCTTCATATAGAGAGGCATACATATAAGATGAGGACTTCAAGGAGGTGTTTCAGCAGTTGTAGGGAAAAATTCATATAGAATAAGGTGATAGCAACGTTGACTATAATTTCCATATTGGTCTACTCTACAATATCGGTAAACTTTATGTTCCTTAAGGTGAACGATTATAGATTATCATAGAGGCTTACACCTCCAACGTTGCACGAAATTTTGGTGTTGGGAAGACATTTTCCAAATTACAGAGGTATGTGTACTAGCTTGGAATGCAAGAACATGTAGCACGGTATATTAGAGGATGTATACTTTGTTGTATTAGAAAGACTAGTAATAGGAAGCAAGGTCTATAGCATCCCTTACTTGTACCCACTCAACCTTGGGAAAGTATTTACATGGATTTTGTGGGAGGTTTACCAACAACTAGGAAGGGACATGACTATCTATTTGTGGTAGTTGACAGGTTCAACAAAATGTGTATTCTCGTGCCTTGTAAAAATACCATCAATGGACAAGAAGAAGCAAACAAGTTCTTTGAATAGGCCTAGGTGTACTTTGGGATACCAAGGAGCATCATCTCAAACAAGGATATCATATTTATCAATGAATTATGGAATACATTGTGGGAGGAGATGGACACTAAGTTGAAGAGGTATACAACATTCCATCCACATAAAGATGGGAAAATGGAAGTAGTCAATATGAATTTGGTGCAACTTTTGAGGGGTTACAATTAGAAGCATTTGAAGACATGGGATGAAAATATTATCTATATACAACACTCTTATAACATAGTAGTGCACACTTCTATTGGTAAGTCATATTTTGAAAAATCATCCAGTTATTTTCCACCTTCACCCTTAGATGTCGTATATGGATAGCAAGGAGGAGTGAGGGAGGACCTCACAGGAGATGCATTAAAAGCAGAAAATGTTTTTGATAAGATCGATTAGATCCATTTGCAAGCACAAGAGACGTTGAAGAAGTCATAGGAAAAGTACAAGGCTAGACATGACCAACACAAAATAGAGAAAACATTTAGAGTGGGAGATAGAGTATGGTTATAGTTGAATAAGGAAAGGCTACAACTTCGGGTAAGAATATCAAGGCTCTGCAGTATGGTCCTTTTGAGGTATTGGAAAATGTGGGAGATAATGCCTACATACTCAGTCTACCCTCACACATGTGCATTTACTCAGTAGAGAATGTGGAGAATATCAAACTCTATGATCCTTCCATGTTGGATCAGGAGGAGGAGTAGGTCCTACCTTCCATAGAGGACTGAGCACCGGATGCTCAAGAAAAGTTAGAATACAACATATTTTTTCATAAGCAATCTAAAACTATAAGACAGGATTAGCATGACCTTTGGTAGAATGCATTGAAAGGAGAACTTCTAGGACAAGCAAAGTGGCACTCCAGGGAAAAGGTAGAGGAAAAATTTTCTCACCTCATTCAGTAAATATTTTGGGGACCAAAAGCCTTCGTAAATGGGGAGGTATGATATGGATTCGATCATTATATTATTTTTCATCTATTTCGATGCTTTCAGAGAGGAAAAAGTTGGAGGAATCAACTTGCAGGGTCATTTTAGTGGCAGGTCCCAGTTTGGAAAATTGGGGTTCGAAACCTTTTGAAGCCATTTTGAGGCATTAAACAACGTGTTTGGGTGTTCCGGTGTCCTGGATTGTTTCATACTCCCTAGAGGTTTTTCTACACTCTGATACCTTTCCAACAATGTAGATTGTGCATCAATTGAAGTTTGTATTCAAATTTTATGCCTCCTATAAGTTGGCCTATCGTGTTGACCACCATGGTATGATAGGATGCCACGCTATCCCCCATTATTTATGCATATGGGGTTATCCATGTGATTAATTTCAAGAATATTCTAGAAGGTTCAAAACCCTACCATAATTGAGGGTTGAGGAAGTAAAAAACCTACCCCTAGATGGCTATCGAGCTATGTTAAATACCAATCCACTAGGAGGAGAAGGGGTTCCATTCTATGTTATTGTATTTTGTTCCATAACAAAGAAGAACAATTGGGAATATGAAATTAGATATCATAACATAGGGGTTAATGTTTTATCCTAACAAACCACAGATATCAGGTAACTCCATAGAGAGTTCCTTCTCCTTTGTACTTTCATTATTTCCATACTAGAGAAAAGAGAGTAGAGCAGCCTCACCTTCTAGCTAGGTTTTCTCCCATAAGGGTTTCCCAGAGAAAATATTTGTGTTATCTTGTGGATGGTGTGTGATTATAATTTATTTTTATTTGTTTTCTGCATTTTATCTATTTCATGCATAATCATAAAATCGGTAACTAAATATTAGAGAATCTAACGAAATTTAACCTTCATAGTGTAGATCTCATTTTTATTTATCAAATGTGTTGTGATGAATTGTTCCAGTGGAATATCCACGTCAGTTTTTAGATCAATTAACCCATAAAAAGAAAACGAAAAATGAAGACATGTAATTTTGTAAAAGAGGTCAAAGGAAAGCTTGTTAATTGCTTTTTCTCATTTGATGGCATGTATGTACAACCAAATAGGTACCTGTCAGACATATCATCCTCGAATGAGGAAATTTTAGGAGGGATAGGGGAAAGTGTTACATCCAACACATCTAATAGGGTGAGATCAACTAGAGGTGAACATTTCAGAAGAAAATTTTGTAGGCACATAGAATTATTTCTTGTTGAAGGAAGATAATGTTCTTATGATGATGAGAGCATAGGTGATCTCAAGGTTCCATTAAGGCACAAATATCTAGTGAAACGATTGATACCCAAGGAACTTCTTCAGTTCGACATTGACTTATATTTCAATGAAAGGATGTATTGCATTACTCTGGCATCCATACATGGTCTGGGTTTATTCTCCATGGAAGGCATAAAGGTGAAATATGGAGGACTTGTTGAATTGATGGAGTGTCAGACTATCATACCACTGTGGAGATTGGTTGAGGTTGGTCTAATATATTCCAAGTATGCAGAGATATGTAGTCACTACAAATTATATACAACTACAAGACATCAATCACAATAAGGGAGCGATGATGTCTATTGATAGAAGGCAAAAGGTGTTGGGGAATATTGCAAGGATTATAAATAGTACAAGATCCGCGAAAACAAGAAAGAAACCAAATTTCATATTTGAGAGGTGAGAAGGAAATCAAATATTTGTATGTGGAGTGAAAACAATAGTTGCAAGGGAAGAGTTGGTGGTGGATTACGATTTGAATCGAATTGATACATGCATTTCTATTATGGAGATAGTTATGGTCTACTAGTATACCCAACCTCTAATTAATATTTTATTTTTTGTATCTTTAACAAACATTTTAATATCTCATGCTTCTTATATTATTTTCTATCATTCTAAAATGTCATGATTCTTATATTATTTTCTAACATTATAAAATGCCATGATTATTATATTGTGACAGAGTGATTGTGGGAAAGCATTGGCTAGCTCGCAACAGGTAAACCATTGAATTCTTCTTATATATCATAACTTGTGAACATTAAATTTATCAGCAGTATAGCATTTATGATTGCATTCAATATATCATGAGTAATACCAATCAACAATGCATAAAAAATAACCACAGATACACAGTACACCCGAATTTACATGGAAAACCAAATGGGAGAAAATCATAGAATTTTTTCTTATATATCAAAT